>PVKE010019707.1:0-28213 GCA_004027555.1 Craseonycteris thonglongyai | reverse complement strand
TGATTCTTTCAGTCTGACTTATTTCTCTTAAGATGTTTTCAAGGTCCGTCCATGTTGTCACAAATGACTGTATTCCATCTTTTCTTTTGCATTTTGACCACAAGCATGCACTCATCTTTAACATTCTGTTGTCTCGGGGCTTGACAGGGAGCAGTCAAAATGAAAGACATTTCCTTGAGTGGTTTAAGATCTGACGATTTATTCGCAGGTACCTTTTTATTTATTTATTTTTTAATTTATTTTATTGTTTTTGACAGAGACAGAGAGAGACAGAGAGAAGGGGGAGGGCCCAGAGCAGTCTCCATAGTTGTACATCATTAGTTTTTGACATGGTTTTGTTCCACACAGGTGGGCGGGGGCCGCGCAGGGCGGGAACTGGGCTGGGCGCCTCCCGCATGGGAGGCACTTACCCTTGAGTGAGGGGCCGAATCAGAGGACAAGAACCGAACTGGGGGCCTCCCGCATGGGAAGCACACCCCAGTTCAGCATGTGGGTCCACACGGGCCGGGGCCGGGATTTGATCCTCGGTCCCTGGGGCTGAAGAGTGAGCGCTTAACCCGGTGAGCCATCCCGGCTTCCCCAGCAGGTCCCTTTTTTAAAAGCATCACTTTTTAATTTTAGGATTATTTCCCCAGTTTTATTAAAATCTTTATGTTAATTATATGCATTGCTGGGAGGAAGCTGCTTGGCACCTTTTTATTTGGGGGGAGGTTGTCGTCAGTAAGAACAAAACGGACCTGGGATGTGTGGGAGCCGGAGCCGGGCGGCCCAGCTGCAGGGCTTCTGCTGCCGCTTCCTCCGGATGGAAACACTCTTCTGAGCGCCTCTGCGCTGTGGCCTCACGCGGCTGGCACTTCACCTTGGCACGGGCCATCCTAACGCTGGCCGCAGCATCGGCAGCATGCTCGTGGCGTTAATCAGAGTGTCACCTTCTCCCCTGGGTGAAGGGCAGCCCTCACGTTGGCAGCAGCTCCAAGGGACCCTGGAGGAGTTGGCGGCGCTGGCTGCCAGGAGGCATCCCTGCCACACCGTCCAGGGCTGCGAGGATTTACAGCGGCTTGGGACAGTCCACGTGGAGATGGGTACTTGTTTATTGAAGCCTGTTAACCGAGCTCGCAATCGGAAAACGGGCCAGCTCAGCAGATCTATTTCCTGCGTGAGCCTAATTCGTCACCGACCCCCAGTGTTCATGTGACGGCGGGGAGGGGCCCTTCCACATCCCTTATGACCTGGCGCTGCATTTCCATCTCTGGAGCAGGAGGCGATTGAGAACCCCTGGGTGTACCCCTAGTTCTTTGCCAGCAACCAGGCCCGTGGGGTTGGGCTTATCCCACTTCATAAGCTGGCTCTGAATCGAAAACACAGAAAAACGATTTTTTCTTTCTAAGAAAGGTATCATTGTAACCTGAAGGTACCTATCATTAAGACTTGTTTCCTGTTGTCATGGAGCTTTTGTACTGGCCACAGTTCTTTAGGTGGGTGTTAAAAAAAAAGAAGAAGACTCAAAACTCCAGCTTATCAAGGATGAGCCCAGGTGGGAAGCACTTCAAAGGCTGCTGCCGAGGGGAGGGAGGCAGAACTAGAACATTCTGACTTGCGGCCCCAGCACAGGATGCCTGGGAGGGCTGCTCCAAGGCTCAGGCCTCCCGCTGTTCCACCAGCGTGACCCCCTCCGCATACGCACCCCACCCCTCAGCTCAGCCCCCACAGGCTGGGAACCTTCAGGCCAGGCTGCCAGGCATCTTTAGCCACTCCAGGGGACAAGCTGCCTGATGTATTTGCTTTCAAAACCTAAAATATTATTCTTTTATTTTTATTTTTATTTGCTTTTTTTGACAGAGAGACAGGAAGAAGAGGGAGGGCCCAGAGCAGTCTCCATAGTTGTACGTTATCAGTTTTCGATGTGGTTTCCTTCTACACAGGTGGGTGGGGACTATACAGGGTGGGAACTGGACCTGGAGCCTCTGGCATAAGCCCCAGCAAGAACTGAACTGGGGGCACACCCCAGCTCAGCATATGGGTCCACACAGGCCCGGGGCCGGGATTCAATCCTCTGTCCCTGGGGCTGCAAAGTGAGCGCCTAACCCACTGAGTCATCCCGGCTTCCCTTAAAATATTATCCTTGTATGGTGGGTATTTATCAGTCTCGGTGGATGAAGTGTTTTTTTTTTTTTTTTTTTTTCATTTTTCAATTATGATTGATATCCACTATTATTTTATATTAGTTTTAGGTGTACAGATAGTGGTTAGACATGTATATAAGTAATTTACAAGTGACCCCACACACACATACAAGTCTAATACCCACCTGGCATCGTATTTAGTGGTTACAACATTGTTGACTCTATTCCCAGTGCTGTATTTTACATGCCTTTGACTATTTTGTAACTACCAGTTTGTACTTCTTAATCTCTACCCCTTTTTCACCCAGTCCTCTAACCCCTCTCCCATCTGGAAACTACCAGTTTGTTCTCAGTATCTGCAAGTCTGTTTATGTTCTGTTTGTTTATTTTGTTCTTTAGAGTCCACATATAAGTAGATCTTTCTCTGTCTTACTTATTTCACTTAGCTTGATACCCTCTAAGTCCATTCATGTTGTCATAAATGATCAGATTTCATTGTTTTCTCTCAGCAAAGTGGAAATAGAGGGAACATACCTCAATGTAATAAAGGCCATAAATGACAAATCCTCAGCTAACATTATAATTAACAGGGTAAAGATGAAAGTATTTTGCTTAGGATCTGGAATAAGACAAGGGTGCTTACTTTCACTGTTTTAATTTGACATGGTATTGGAAGCCCTAGCCACAACAATAAGACATGAAAAGTAAGTAAAAGGATTCAAATTGGAAATGAAGAAGTAAAACTGTCTTTATTTGCAGATGACATGATACTACATGTAGAGAACCCTAACACTTCCACCAAAAAACTATTAGAACAAATACATAAATTTATTTTATTGTAAAAACAGTTCATGTGATTTCAGTCAAGAGTCCAAATATTCATTAAGTCTGAGATTCAGTAATAACATTGCACTTTTTCCTTAGTTCCATGAGGTTGATGATTGCCATTTAGATATTTTTTTTTCATTTCAACTTTGAGATAATTAACATTATATTCAAATTTCAGTAGACTTTTTCATTATACCCTTTTGTGTCAGTAAGTTTCCATTGAACCGCACAGAAAGCACCCTTACCTACACCAGCTCATTTGGATATCGTAGTAGTGTTGGCTTGATGCTTCCACTTTATAGATAAGGAAACCGAGGATTGAAGGCAATCAGTCAGCTGTGAAGTGGAAAACCCGAGACTCAGTTCTAACTGTTCACGTTCCGCATGCCTGCTCTTCCTGATCTCACACGGAGGTATCAAAGACACCTAGAAATTCTGTGAATAACCACATCTTTCTCACCACCATCCTCCACACCAAACACTTGAACAAGGCTAAGACTTCACTGTAGAAAATGATTTTTTTCTCTTCTCTATCAGTCCTACTTTTTTCAGATAAAAGAAACATAACCCACTTGTATCACCCCTGTTTCCCAGATAAGTCACATAGAATTGTTCTAATCTCCTTACATCTTTTTATCCAGGTGAGAATATACTAATGAAAGGAACCTGGGGCTATTTATAACATGCAAAATCACAAGAATATATGCAAAATAGAACATAGGAGCCAAAGCAAATGCATATTCATTGAGGGATACTTGCAGTGGTGTGAGCTGAGTGGTTTTATGTACTCTGCTGGGACACGATGAGGAACTGAAGATAACTTTGCATCATTTCTGACAAAGCTACCTGAAGTGCTGATTACACCACCAAGGAGCCTTTCTCTCTCATCACTGTAATCTGACAAAGCCACCATTTTTCCTGGAGTGTTCTTCTCTGGTTGGAGCCCATTTTGTCCTTCAAAATTTGGTCACAAAGTCTTACAACAGCAGCATAAGTGAAACCAGATGGCTAAGTTCTCAGAACAGATCAGCCTTTGTCTAGAACTGCTACTCTATGGCAGGGACTGGCAAAATTTACTGGTAAAGAGCCTGATAGTAAGTATGTTAGACTTTGCAGGGCATACAGTCTTTGACTCAACTTCTCAACCGTAATGTTGCCACATAAAAGCAGCCCTAGACAACACTAAATGAATGGGTGTGGCTTATTCCAATCAAACTGGAAGGACAGTGGAATTTGAATTCCATATAATTTTACTTATCATGAAATAATAATCTTTTTTCCAACCATTAAAACCTAATAAAAACCATTCTTGGCTCTTGGGCCAGCTCATTGAGCCTACTCTGAGGCATTTTCACTGCTCTTGAAAATGACCAGTCTTATAAACTGCTACACAGAAGTTTTCTCTGCCTTCAGTCAATGATCTATTGAACTCCAAGTAAAGAAAATCTATGAGGGGAAGCCGGGATGGCTCAGGGGGTTAAGCGCTCGCTTTGAAGACCTGGGGACCGAGGATCGAATTCCGGCCCTGGCCTGTGTGGACCCATATGCTGAACTGGGGTGTGCTTCCCGAATGCAATGAGGCCTCCAGTTCAGTTCAAAAAATAAAAATAAAAAAAAGAAAATCTATGAAATAGCAGTTTCTGATTGAAATCTTTGTTTGACAGATCCTATTAGATGGTATCAATCAATATAACTCCAATAGATTCCACTAGATACTATTCTAATTGTGTCTACTGTTAACATTCCAACGCATACTGATATATTGCTATTACTCTAATAGTATGTATTAATATTACTCTATCAGCTACTACTCTAAAGCTCTACTTCTGTTGGGTAACTAAGTACAAAATTAGGCCAATGATTTCTCCCACACCACTCGATTGCACCCAAACGCGGTAGTCCGAGAGAGAAAATGGATTGTTCTGGAACTGTAGCCACTATCAAGCATGACTAGTTTAGGATGCAGAATATTTCTCAGAGGTCACATAGTTTAAGAAACTGTGAAGAGAGGATGATTCAAGACTTAAGCAGAGCTCTTGCTAAACATAAGTGTGTCCTCAAGCGGTGTCATGTGGCCACTGCAAATACCAGCTACAATTCAAATATATTTTCAAGTTTACTTTCATGGCTCCTCTCCTACGTGTTTTCACTACACGTAAAGCACCGTCTACACAGAAGGCTACTGTAGGACCTGTGACCTATTTTATGTCTTTATTTTGAAAAGTGCTTTGTAATTTTTTGAGGACACTCTTGTCAGAAATAGAGAATACGGGTCATGATGCATGGGGAGGATTAAGTAGAACAGTAGGTCAGGACATACGAGTTGGAAAACAGAACAAGAGAAGAACACAGCCAAGGAGCGTGGTGAGCAGCAAGCGCGCACAGGACAGGTGGACAAGTAGGTGAGGAAGACGGATGGCTGCGTCCTGCTCAGTAGCGCTGCCCAGGACCCCCCGAGCTGTCCCCCAGCAGGGTTCAAGGCCAGCCTCGCAGTGTCTCTGCCTTTTTATCGGGCAGAGTTATTAAATTGCATGTTTCATAACATAGCTTATTATCCTGTCTACACATGCTGCATTTGTTTTGTTACCCTAAAGGGTGCGTCCGTTGTTTCTGCCAGGATCTGAGAGCCGTGCTCTGGGTTTCCATGGAGACCACCCCTGGAGCCGGCCCTGAGCACTCAGATAAGACAACTTATGTGAGCAGAGTCAGACAGTAACCTTCCATCATCACGACTCGGGCAGGGACTTGGCCCTGCATGTCCTCTGAGATTGTAGGCCACCAAGCTTCACATCCAAACAGTGGGGGAGTTGGGTTTAAATAAATAAATAACATTGAGCACCAACTATATTCAGGCATTGTGTTAAATTCTGGGGATTAAAAGTTAACTGAGACACGGCTTCTGCTCCTCAGGAGAGTACAGATCTGGGGAAGGAGTGTCTGGAGAATTAAGCCAGGACCAGCCTCTGTATTTTCCTTCCTTCTTGGGGTCAAGGTCACTGCAGGGATGTAGCACCAAGCTTGTCAGCAGTAAAGACCGGGCAGAACAGGGTTGCTGACAAGAGTCCCTGCAAGTGGCACCCAGTCTCTGCCTCCTTCCTTCCCTGGGCTCGCCGTCATCCCAGGGGACACCCATCCCACAGGGTAGCTGTGTGGGTGCTCAGTTCTCCTACTTTTCCATCAGCTGGAGACAGTGGCAGGTGGTCCTCACTTATGAAATATGACTGACTGAATCACATCCAAGGTGGCACGGATTTCCTGAGGCCCCCTTTGTGGTGCGTGCCTCTAAGAAGAGAACATGTCGCCAGTTATGTCATAATCGTAAGATGCCATCACTGCTATGACACATTCTGATTTCAGAGATGTGAAAATGTGGGGAAAACGTGGATCTTAGAATTGAGACATGATCGTTCTTGGATTAAATCCTTGAACAGCCACTCATTAAAGTTAGCCTACGAGGGACGACAGGAGCAGTAATGAGTCCTGAGTACAGTCATGTCAGATGTGCATTGTAATCCATTTGTACAATTTACGTGAGAGCGATAAAAAGAACTATGGCAAAGCCACGCTGGGTGGCCAGTTCACTGCGCTGACTGCCGAGTCCTTCAGACCATGCAGATGCTGTGTTGTGATACTAGATGGCATCGTGGTCTCTCTTCATTCATGAGAACTCAGTGGAACAGTTGTACTCCTCCAGGGCTGAGTCCTCAATTCCTTTCTCCCCAGTCTCCTCATCGCTGTGTACTCTCCCTCCCATGGTAGTCTCATGTACGCTTAACTGATGTGACTGCTCTCTATAGGCTGACCATTCTGGACTTGGTAGCTCTTGGCCCATTGTCTCCTTTCACCTCCAAAACTAAACCTCCAGCTGCCTCCGACTTCCCCGCGCGTTCCGAAGGGGCGTCCCCACTTCATGCCCCCGAACGACGGGACTCCTTCTTCCACCTCGGCCTTCATCACCTCCATAAAGGGACACCCAGTGCCAAGACCAAAAGCATCCACCCCGAGTCACCTAGACTCTTGTTTGTCTCTACCCCACATGTGCCACCTACAGACAACAATCTGCCATGGCCACCACCCTGGTCCGAGCTGCCACTGAATCTTGTCTGGATAATTTCAACAGCCTGCCCACTGTCCCCATGCCTCCTGCCTTTTCTGATCTTTCCCAGATGCCACAGTGTCAGATCTGAAGCCAGATTGTGTCCCGCCTCCACTTAAAGTCCTCTACTGGCTTCTCAGCCAAAGCGGAGAAAGCGGCTGCGAGGCCCCTGGCCCCTGGCCCCGCTGAGTCACGGCCATCCTCCAGGCCCCTGGCCCTACACGGGTCACATCGCTCCTCCAGCGTGCTTCCCCTCAGGATCCCTGTGTCCCTGGGCTCTGTCTGGAGTCCCCTGCCAGCCCCTCCAGGGCTCGTGCTGTGACTTCGTGTAGGTCTCTGCCCCAAGCACCTTCTCATGGTGGCCCTCCCTGACAACTTCTTCTCCTCCTCCTGCACAGCACTGGCCACCAAGCGCCTCGTGTTTGCTTGACAGGGTCCTGGGGTCGTGTTTTCTCTCCTGCCCTCTTGGTGCCATCAGAGCGGAGGCGGTCTTGATTTCCTTCACACTTGTATCACTAGCCTCCAGAAGGCCGGGCCAAGCGCACAGCATTTGTAGAGCTATATCGTAAACAAGGGAGTGAGTCATGACGAAACCCTATGGCTGGCTTCAGTCTGTGGTTCATCGCCTTCATTAATTTATAGTTAAAAGGATCTCATCAGTAATGATCTACATCCCCTTCACTGAGGCGTGTTCTGTTGTCATTGTAGTTTTGTGCCTGATGGGTAGGAAATCCATTGAAAATATTTTACAATAGTTCTAATTTTGGATGATTCTGGGAAAAGCCAGAGCTCAAATGTTCTTGTGAAGCAAATCACTTGCAGAGCAGTACAAAAAAGGCCTTAATTAATCTTAGCATTTTTAATTTTAAGTTGATAATGTGCTGTGTCTTTATGGTTAAAATTTGCATTCTGTAGCATAGTTAAGTAAAAAGCTTGTTAAAACGAATTCTTCAGAAACAAATCTATACATTAGTTACAGTAATTGCAATTGTGTTCAGATATTTACATGGATACCAGTATACAGAGTTGTTTATCATCTAGCATTCGCATTTTAAAAATGGACATATGGCTAATTAGTGGTATTGAGTTTTTTTTCCTATCCAAGTCATCCTATAATTTATACAGTTAGCATGTAAATCATTATCCATCTCTTCTTATCTTGTATCAGTAATCAGACTACTGCCTAGATAGTAGGGTTGTTGATTGTTACTCATATGAACTGCAGGTTGAATCATTTATCAGTGCGGTTGATTTGTTTTTAAGGGTCGCCAAGAAAGTTGAACTCGGCTTAGAGTCACGCAGGTGTGGCTGCTGAAACAAAGGACCCCAATAAGCAAGCGTGAACATCTGAAGAGCTCACGAGGTGTCACCGGTTAAGAAAGACAACTTGACCAAGTCCAGTGGGCGATCCCTTGGGCTTTATGAATTGATTGGTGGTCAGCCGCTGGAAGGGCTCTGTGAGGGATTGTACAATGTGGAAGGATTTGCTAGGCAAGGGGGAGGGTGGCTAGGAGCAAAAGAAGGATTCTTTGGAGGGTAAGGCAGCTTTTGGGGTGGGGAATGGAAGGGTTTTTGTCATGCAGATCGCTTCTTCTTTCCATGGGGTGTGGAGAGGGCCCATGTGACAGACGCCCTCATTGTGTTGACCAGAAAATTGATGAAGCTGGTGTTTCTGGGAGAGGCTGAAACAGCAGCTTGGTTAGGGGTGAAATCTAGGCATTAGGGGCTACAGAGCAGGTGATGCTATTGGGGGCTTGTGGTTTTTCTCTTTAATGCACCCCAATTTTTAAAGCATTCACTTACACTGTGGTTTCTACTAAATGTGACCAAGAGAAGTGGTTTCCAGAACAAAACCTTTGAGGACAATAACACAGAGTCCAAGACCACTGAGGGGCTGGGTATTCATTGTAAGTGAGGAAAACAAAGGCCTTGTTTGCTGTCGTCCATATTGCCTTTTCTCTCTCTCCTCTTCTCAATCTACGATCGCTTGCTCTGCGTAGAAAAAAGGTCAGCGAGCTAGCAAAGTGGTCCTCCTTTTACACGGGCTCCGCACGGCCCGCGGGCTTTACAGCGCTGCCCTGTCTGCGGCTCTGGCTCCTATTGGAGGGCCGGCTCCCGTCTCCCACCCGGGTTACTGCGGGTACAAGCTGGGGAGGAACCCCACCAGCCGGCCAGTCGTCCTGCCGGGTATTGAAAAGGTCACCTCCTTCTAGAGTTGCACTCCGCTTACGGATCACGAAGCATTAAATGTGGAACGCGCTGACTACAGCGTGAGCGGTCACGGGAACAGGAAGTGTCATCTGGTGAATGTGTGCTCTTGACAGTGACCACGCGGGCAGCCGGGGGCGGGGTCTGAGCCAGGCTCCCCTCCGCGTGAACACCCGCGGCCTCTGCTGCCCATGAGATGATGTGACCGGGAGGCATTTAGAGGTTAGGCTGGCCGTGCCAGCCTTACTACCCTGTTTCCCCGAAAATAAGACAGTGTCTTATACCCTGTTTCCCTGAAAATAAGAGTGTCTTACCCTGTTTCCCCGAAAATAAGACAGTGTCTTATATTAATTTTTGCTCCCAAAGATGCGCTAGGTCTTATTTTCGGGGGGATGCCTTATACGTATTTCAGCGAGAGGCAAAACTGTAAGTAGGTCTTATTTTCGGGGGATGTCTTACTTTCGGGAAAACACGGTATGAATACTTTACAAGGGAGAGCCCCGCTGCCCTCGGTGACGTGTGAAGGTCGGGCAGGACGTCTTGGGCTGTGTACGGGGGTCTCAGAGAGCTTCCGGGGGGCGGGGCATGTGGGGTGCTGGGAGGGTGGTGCCCCCCACTGCTAGAGGGCACGGGGGCTCCGAGCCCCGTCCCCCATACCTCGTCCTGTGCTCCTCCACCTGGCCGTTCCAGGGGCGTATAATCCAGTTAGCAAGCTGTTTTCCTGAGCGCTGTGAGCCACACAAGCGAACAACCAAACCCAAGCAGGGGTCCTAGGAACGTCCAGCCTGGAAGCGTTCGGTCTGGCATACAGGTAACAACCTGGACTTACTGTGGACATGTGGGGGGCAGGGGGCGCAGTCTGTAGAGTGTGGCCCAGGTCAGCAGTGTCGGAATCAAATGGCACTGCACGATGCTCAGCTGGTGTCTGCAGGGAACTGGAGACTTCTCTGCCTCGGACCCCAGTCTGCTGCATGCGGCAGTGGAGTGAGCGGGAAGCAGCACTGCCCCTGTCCCCACAGGGGAACCCGGCCCACACAGGGGACCCCGGCCCACTTCCTCACTCACAGGACTGCATTCCATGTTGTGTCGCCGCTACGGTGTCTGCAGGGCGGCTCTTCTCGTCCTCGTATGCTTGGTTCGCTCGTGTTCATGTTTTCAACAAGCAGGCAGTTTTGCATTGTATTTAAAAACATCTAAGCGCTTCTTTTGAGTCCTCAGATAAGATCTGTACCCAGGTTCATGGGACTCTGGTTTTCGATGATGAAATTCAAATCGCCCGTTGCAGCGATGCTGTCTCCTTTATTTGAAAGACAAGCCTGATTTCTTTGAAATAAATGGTGATATTTCTGGGCTAAAGGTCTTGCTAAAAAGATAGGGTCACTCTGATACATTTAAGCTAAGTGTCAGCATATATAAGACCAGAGACTTATTCCCAGCAAAAGGAGCAAAGACATACAGCTACGAAATGCATGAAAGACTTAGGCTAATGAATTAGGTCAGAATAAATTAATAAAACATATACCAAATCAAGAGAATTCCATCCGTCACTTGCATTACACTAACTCATAAACTCAGATAGGAAATAGTAGGTGGCCCTAACACGCTGAGCGTGACTTGCTTCTCTGCGTGGCTGCATAAAGAAATCTGAAGATTTTTCTCACTGCCTCTTTTATTTTCTCTGGTTGTTGGTGCAATATGAAATTTAGGGAAGTAGGTGAAGTTTAACTATTACACCGAGAATTATCTATAATGCACAAGCTGGGTTTTTAACTAACTTTTCATACTTCTTGTGTCATTATCTATCTATTGTCTTTCTGCTACCTAAAATAAAATTTGAAACATGCTACTCCTTCAACTGTCTCTTTAGTTAACACATAGCTTCATGAGTGTCTGTCCTGTGCCTGGGTCCAGGCAGGACGTCAGGGAGACAGGTGACAAAGAGCGGCTCTTGACATCAGCTTATCGTTGGCTTCCATGAAACCACCTAAGACAGCTTCTAACGATGGAGCCAGGGAAGAGTTGCGGAAATCAGGGAAGAAGATAAATTCCATATAAAGGAGTAGAGAAAGGTTTCAGGGGGGGATGATGCCCACCCATCACCGTAGCCTTGAGGCTGTTCAGCGGATCCCAGACTTAGAAACCTGAAATTCATATTGAAATATTGAACTCCCTGCTTAAATGTTCTCGTTGCTTAGAAAATAGAATGTTACGTGGTTTTTGCCTCAGTGTATTTAACTTCGACACGTGTGAACCGTCACAAGTACCTTTGTTGTGTTCATTGGCCACGTTGTAATCTGATATTCTATGGTAGGCTTTTGTTTTTCCACCTGGCTTCCGTATGAGACCACGGCTTAAAGGATGCCAGCTCTAAGAAGTTGTCATAACTATAAATAAAGCCACGATGCCTTGAACCAGTTCGCTGTACTCAGGCAATAAACAGCTGGCCGTTTAGAAAGCCCGAATGGAGCCACGTCACACGCTGTCGACAACAGGAACAGATCAAACACTCTTGACTTAAACGCTGTTTCTGCATCTCGCGCCCCTAACCGCCAGGCCCTCTGTTCCTTTTGCTCTGATTGTCTCCACCTGAGAAATGTAAGCTGTGGGAAGGAGCCGTGTCTCGTCTCTTCTGTGAGAAGCGCATCTGCTGGGGCGGGGGGCTCCCGGCTGGGAATCTGGGGTCACTTTACCAGCCGGGCCCGTGGGTGATGGGCAGGGGCCAAGCAGTGCTGAACGCCTGGAGGAGCCTCCTTCCCAGGGTGACCGACAAGGGACAAGGCTGGAATTTATCAGTAGAATGGCGGGGACTGGGGGGAGGTGAGGGGGTAGGAGTGGGGGAGAGGGTCCTATACCTAGGCTGATGGGGCACAGCTGTCATGAGCACATGTCACTTGATTGTGACATTCATTGGGGGGGTGGATTCGGGCCCAGAGGACAGGTGGGTCTTTAGGGAGGGCTTGGAGCTCCAGGCCGGGCCTCTCCCATGCTGCAGGTACCCCCACACACACTCCATGGGGGGTGCCTCTTTTCCACATCCTAGCCGCTCACCACCGGGCCCCACCAGGCATCTGGAGCCTCCTAGGAAAGGAGGCGAAGAAGGAATGGAGAGAGACAGGCAGAGTTTGACTCAGCTAAATAGAACAGAAGAGTACTGCTTATATTATAGATAATGAAAATCACCTGAATATCCATGAAAACCATACATTTTTAAATAGGTTAACCCAACCAAAAGACAACGTCTCATATTTCTTCCTGACCCGAACTCTATTGGTGGCAAAACCTTCTGTGAACTGATGTGAGGCCATTTGTGCCCTTACCTCATCCCCGTCAGTCTGAGCCTTCGTATGTTGTACTGCAGATATATTCATGTGTTTGATGAGAGCTTGCTGTGAGAGACATGGGATGACCTCCCCAAAATCAGGAAAATTCTGAAACCTGTGGTTTCAGATAAAGGATTATGAGTCTGCAGAATCACTTTCCCGTTTCACGGAGGAGAAACAAAGGCACGGCGTGTCAGAGGCGTGGCTGAAGTCTAACGCCTGTGGTGGAACCAGGCGTAGCTCCCGGAGTCGGTGACGGGCCCGCGTCACCCCTGTGTGTGACTGTCCAGCATGGGCCAGGCTTGCCCTACTGTCTTAGGGCAAATAAGCAACCAAAACGTCACCCGGCCCCCTCCCCACAAACAACTAAACACGCCCTTTATTGCCATCACTGTGGAAGCCACTGGCATGAATTTGAATTAGCAGACAGATGCCACCGCAGTTAATGGAGAAAGTCTCAAAGTTCACTGCAAAGCAGCGAGCTACTTCTTGGAAGTTCCACCTTGAAATTTTTAAGCTTTTATTCCAGCTCTTCGGCTCACTGAAGGATTTTTTTTCTTTTTTTCTTTTTGGCCAACATTTTTTATTTTCCCTCTGTGCAACTCCTTCATGCAGAAGTATAATGCTCATGCATTTAACCTTATTTTTCTGTACCGCGTGGGTTTATTCAGTACTTAGTACCTGGCAGGCGCTGTTCTAGGTGCTGAAGCTAGGGCTGTGAACAGTGCCATGTGTCTGCCCTCCTTGGTAGTGAAAATGGACAATATATTAATAAAGAAGTAACTCGCTGGTAAATGAGACAGTAGGTGCTGTGAGAAACACTTGAGGCAGGTGACGAGGCTCCCATGTGGGTCGTGATGGGAGGGCTACGTCCGAATTATATTCAGTGGTCACCGAAGCTCTCTATGATAGATGACATTTGAAGAAAGACCCGAAGGAACTGGGATGAGCAGCCGTGAAAATATCTGGGGAGGGAGTTTCCGGGCAAAGTGGCCGGCAAGTGCAAATGTCCTGAGGTGAGAAGCCAGGTCTGTGAGTGGTCTGAACCCGCTGTGTGACTCCAAATGGCCAAGCAGAGGGCGGACAATAGGACGGGCAATGAGAGGCAGCGGGCCACGCAGTCCCGGGTCTGGGCTTGTACTTTCAGTGGGATGACAAGGTTGAAGCTACTCATCCCACTGTGTTGAGAACAGTCCATGGAGGGACCTAAGTACCCATCTGAAATGCTGCTAATGCTGGAATGCACATCAACGGGGCCAGGGGCTTCCCCCAGGGGCAACCGTGGTGGGGTCAGTGATGACCTGCAGATGGCAGATGTGTGCACGTGAGGGGCAGAGCAGAGGCAGAGACGGCACCGAGGAATCTGACATGAGGAACTAGAAGATCGGGGTGTCCATTCATTGAGACAGGGAGGGCTGTGGGAGGAACAGGTTGGGGGTTTAAAAAAATAATATCCAAGTGGAAATGAGAGGCAAGCGGAAGGATATTCCAGCAAAATGTTCTAAGCAAGGCAGGACTTGCCATCGGCCGCAAACAGGTGGTCTGTGAGCGTGATGAAGGGGCGCGTCAGGAAGGCCATGGGGGCAGCACAGAGACGCGGCCGCGGGAGCCCGGGGGTGAGGGGGCAGCCAAAGGGAAGGGCTCGCCTGGACACAGAAGACCACCCAGAGGAGCACAGCCCTTGACCACTTTTAACCTCTATTTTCTTCTTTTCCCGACCCAACTCTTACCAAAAAGAAAGACTCCTACTGCTCTCCACTTTCTTCCCCAGATAATTATCAACCGCTTGTCTTTGATCTTCACAGAGCTGCCTTCGGAGTTCTCAGAGGCCCACTCCTGCCTGTGAAATGTGTGTTAGACTCAGCCCCTTCTCAAGTTTCGTGGAATGGTCGCCGTCCCCAGTCCTTAACGCTACGCACGGAGTCGTTAAGCAGGAGCCTTGGTGACTTCCCTCCACGTGTACCCCCTGGGTCATCAGAGGATGGGGCTTAATCCTGAAAAACTGGGAGAGCAGCCAGGACTTGGACCATCCCTGCCTTCCAGAAGAGGAGCAGGCGCTTAGACCATTCAGAACTTGCCAAGGTCACACAGACACGCGTGACAGCCAGAATCCGACCACAGGCCTCTCCAACCCCGTCTTTTTGACCACACCCGGCACGACCTCACCCCGGGCTGTGTCAGGCTTCCTCCATCACCCTGGGGACACCCCCCACCCACCTCTGCCTTCCCCAAAAGAGTTCTCTTCTGACCTTCCCTCACACCCAGCTCAGAATGCCGTTGTCCCCGGCCCTTCTGTCTGCTCCACACTTGACATTGTTCTATAACCTCAGCAGAAAACTGACCGTGAGGAAGGCGTGACAGCCTGTGCTGCACTCTCTCCTTACACCCTAGACAGAGCAGTGTCCACCCCTGCACCGTGCACCATCCCCCTCCCGCCACCTCTGGCACCTCCAGGCTCCGTGTTTACACAGATGTACAGTGTGGTTCGGGCACCCCGAGTTCCGCACCTTCTGTGAAGGTGTATAAATGCTGGTTCTGCACACAGCGGGCTCCAACACGTGTCCTTTCTCGTTCAAGGGGACTGAGACGCAGATTATCTGGGCACTTATAACACGGCATTAACGCTGTCCACATGTGTCGTCGTGGGTTATGTAATTCCGTTTTGCTCAGAGGGGTCCCACGGCTGCCGCCACGAGGAATCAATCCTTTAGTTGGGTTTCTTGCCCCGAGCAGAGCGAAGGAGACACTGAAGGTACAGGACACGCATCTGCTGAGTTTAACAAACGTGTGGCTACGGGCCAGCAGCTGTGCGAGGCACACCGGGGTGTCCCGGGCTCACCCCTGAACCCCCGCTAGTTGTCAGTCATCTAACTTGTGTGTGTGTCCACTGAAACAGGCCTGGAACCTTCTAGACACAGGGAATGACTGGATAAGGAAATGTCACGCTTAGACTGTGTCACGTGCAGGAACTGGACAACGTAAGGGATTCAAGCGGAGACCACGTGGGTAACAACTCCTTGCTCTTGACATTTGCGTCTTGTATTTGCTCATCGAACAGTATTTTATTATGATGGTCTGAGAGGCCTCCTCCCCTTCTTGGTGAGTTCGTCAGTTCAGCTTCTTGACAATGAGGTAGCTGTGAAGTTAGACACTGCACGGAGGCCGATGACGACACCCTTCCTCATATCCCAGCTCGAATCATCTTCTGTGCTGATAGACAGCCCGTGGTGTGCCGTGTGTGCCCACGGTCATTAAAATCATGACCTCCATCCACAGCCTGTAGCAGCGCCCGTCTGGACCCCCCTAACACACCCTCTCCAGCTGCTGTTGTTAGAGACGTGGCTCCACTGGCTGACTTTTCAAAGATGATTCCTAGTCTGAAATGATGAACTTCGCAGCTGTCTTGTAAGTCACTTGACTCAGGGGTGACAACTGTGGCTAAAAGAACAGCAAAGGGGAACTATTTTCTCCTTTGTGGAAAGTCATGCCATCTTGGACAGTAATCGACCAACTCCTTCAATTAATGGAACAGGGCTCGTGAATGATGCCATTATTCTCTTGATGACAGGAATCTCAGGAGCAAATTGCCTTTCTAGAATGACACGCCATTTGGGACACACATGTCCTTGGGTTGGTGGAGTTTATCATTCTGGGTAATGAAAATGAGAAACCTCAGTAAGTAGCCACAGCTTGACAGACACCCTTTTAAAATGTGAGCATTTTCAACCAGTATGCACAGTTTTAATCCATGCTTCATACTAGAGGAAAAACCCATTTATTTTTAATAGTAAGTCAGGTTGTGCCAAGAAGCAGGAAGAAGAATGTACATTCCCAGCCCTCCACCCGGTGGCTTGTGAAAGATTTGCTTGTTTGGAATGTCGAAAGTTCTGGAACAGAGCGCTGCTTCCTCTGAAAAATGCACTGGGATTCTGAAAATGAATAAGAAGCTGGAGCCTAAGGTCCTAGGGCAGAACGTCCAGTCTGTGGCCCTGAGATGCTGCAGATAGAGGCCTTCATGGTCTCCCAAAGATGGGGCACAATGCCCCGGAAGCAACAGGAAGGCATTCTGGGGAGGAGGTTAAAGAAGTACCTTAATTATGTTTGCTGGAAAAAAAAGAAAACATATAGCTACTATGTGGAAGAGCGTCTAACTGGAGACCCACCAGAAAGAAGAGTATCCCGGAAATTGAAGGGGGAGGACCTAGCATGAGGGTCCTAGAGCTATGAGGTCACAGGGACAAGGTGACTGATTGCTTTGTGTCTGATAAGATCCACGTGGAGAGGAGAGATCCCATGGTGTTCAGGGGTCTGGATTTAGCAGCTGGGTAGACCACAGTGCCCGACCACTGGGCAGAACGACAACACAGAGAACCATCAGGAACTCCACCGTGGACTGAATTTGTGGCGTCTGAAAGATGTCGAGTAAACTCCCCACAGACGGGGAGGTGAGTCAGTACCCCGGTGTTTGCTTAGAACCTACTGGTGCCGCGTTCCGCTCTAGGGTCAGAAAAACAAAACATGCAAGGACCCCCGCCTTCCATTAACTTACATCAGCACGGGCCTCGTTTACGTGACCCTCAGCCAGCAATCTGTGCCGATCTTGGACTGTTGCATCACCTTCCCGGCGTGTCTGAGAGGTGAGGGAGGAGAGCGATCCGCATCACACACGTGAACAAATAAATAAGACCGTGGGGGCTGCTGGAAAGTGCTCCGGGCACGGTTGCCCTGCGGTGCAGCTGGGGCACCTCAGGCATCTTGGGGGCCGTGGAGGGAGCCCCTTCTGGGAGGAGGTGCTGACATCATGCCCCGGAGGAGGGCGGGAAACCACAGCCAAAGCAAGGTGCCAACCCCGCTCTGTCACAGGGAGGAAGGGCCCCGTGAGCGCTGCGCATGTGTGGAAGTTTCTAGAGCCAAGTCCACAGGCAAGACAGGAACCCACGGTGCCGACTCTCTGCACCCCCACCCCCCAGAATAGTTTGCTCATTAACAGTTTTTTCCTGAAGAATAGGCCCTCTTTCAAACTGTCTCGTGCTCCCAACATGGTATTTCGAAGTTTGAAACTAATTAAAGCGGAGAAAGCGAGCTCCAGAATTATCTGCGTGGCCACAGCCGTGCTTGGTGACAGCGACTCCCCCCACTCGTGTCCCCAGACTGAGAGCTGTGACAGACAGTCTCTCCCGGAGGCGACCTGGCAGATGCTCCGTGGCTTTCTGATTTATAGCACAAACATAAATCAGAGGACGTGACTGAAATATCTGTGCGTGTGAGTGAGTGAGTGTGTGTGTGTGTGTGTGTGTGTGTGAGGAGGGGGTGGGGGTTGAACTAGAAATCGATGATCAACATGTGACAGTCACTTTACTTTCTATGCCTCTTCCTTGACAAGCTGCCGTTTTCTCTCAGCGACAGTAGCACTCAGTGCGGTCTAATCCAGCAAAGTCACTTTAATAGCATTTTAACTACTTCCCGTGTAACACTTGGTCTCGTAATCATATGCAGGTGAGCCAAGTCCTGACCTTGTGTTGGACACTGTCCTCCCTGTCTCTCTCAGCTTGGCAGCCTTGAACCCCATTAGTGCTGATTGAGGGCGCAGCGTGGGTGGGCGCCGGTCTACCTGTGTGATGGGGGCCTTGCTACACTCTTTACTTTTTATTTGTTTTTTTTTCTTGTTTTAACTGCATCACATTCAATTGTCTAAATAACATTTGAAACAATCAAATAACCGATATTTTAGTGAGGTCCTGTTCTGGGCCAGGCAGTGTGGTTCCAGTACGTCCCTGCGCGGATGCGTCCCTCCGCAGGTGACAGGCTGGCTAACCCGCTTCCACGCGGAGCATCCCTCTGAGGTGTCTTCACCGTTACAATGAAGAGTTCACGGTCAGGTCTAGTCTCCAGTCTTCTGAACCTTACCCTTAAATGCGCACTTCTAGCAAACAGCGGGAATCTTTAAAGACACGCAGTATGCAACGTAATCATCAGACCGAGGTCACTAAGCAAGGTGTTTACACGTATTTACTGTAACAGTGTTTCTCTGGGTGGTGGTGGCGGATGGACAGTGGGACTAGTTAGTCCTAAGTGGCTAGAAACAATGTTGCAGTTCATAGAGGGACCGTCCTAGGACAAAGGCATGAACGCCGTGGCATGGCCCTGGATGGCCTGCAATGGGAGCATTTTGGGGTGCGGGGCACTGATGGATCACTCAGGAAGCGCCCAGTACAGGCGAGGTGCCTGGGAGGAGACGGGGTGCTTACCCCGTGAAACACCATGGATTTACATCTTATATGGCAAACACTTCGGTGTCCCTTGTCATCATTGATTGCTGATGAAACAAGATGTGTACAGTTACAGTAAAGGCTTTGTGCTCACTCGTGGGCAGAGTTAAAGCTTCAGTATGGTATCGAGATGGTTCCGGGCAGTTCGTAGAAGTGGGTTCAGTTGGTTTTAACAGCAAATTCGGCTTCTATAACTTCGGTTCACCCAGGGCCCTTTGGAAGTTTCTGTTCAAGTATTTCCTACTTTACCCCCCGCTCTGACCTTTCAGCGGCTGTTTTGGTTACATTATTCCAACATGTAGAAGTCACTTGCAGAGTCATATAAATTGCTCATGAGAACATCACACCATGTTCTCCATTAGAACCTTATAGAACATTTTCCGTCTTTATATCTACGTGAAAAACATACTTCTAACTTTCTATTTGGGTATGATGTTTTATTTTTAAATACCAATAACAAATGCCTTGTTCCAAAACTCAGTGACACTATTATATCTCAGAAACCTGGACTTCACATAGTTTAAGAACAATGATAAGACTTGAAAACTACTTAAAGCAACATAAGCCCCTGGATCTGAACCCAAGGCGAAAGGTTTCCTTATGTAAATATGACAGTACGTTCTGCTGGGTAGGCCTTTATTGGTGATTGATGAACCAGTGGTGGATCATACCCCTACGACCCAGAGGGGCATTACGTGACAGAACCCTGGTGCCTTCTGGGGCTGACTTTTGTCGCCGTGCCTTGACTTGCATTTCCTTCTGACGCTGACACATTAGCCCTCTCCGTCGCTGCCCTGACTTTCCTGGATATAAATGACCCTGTCCTTAGATGTATATGTACAACAAAACAGCATTTCCTGATGACTCGCACGCCGCCCGGCTTCCTGCTATGAGTGATTGACGTGCTGTTGGGTCGCCGTCCACATAAATTAAAACGCTGCACTCCGAAGCGCTGCCAGTCGGTAGATGGATTATGCCCGGCAAACAGGTTGACTCTGGGTAATAAGATGAGGGATGAAAGCAATCTGGAAACTGGGGGGAAACTTTCAGGATGTCACGAATTCTGCACTTAAACATCCAGCTGTGCGAACGGGCAGTGATGCGTGTGATACGCAGGGCCCCCGGGGACTCTTGGATGGCTGCTGTGACATCCCTATTCAATGATGGGGGCACAGATCGCCTTTCATATCCATTTGGGTTGCAGCTCAGGGTTCTGGGTAAATGTGTGTGATTTACACAAGAAAAGAATCTCGAGACACCTGAAATCTCTTTTGACAAAAAACTTGGGGCAGTGCTCCATTTAGGAACAAACTTTAACAAGCGGACTGACTCGGGAAGGACTGAGAGTTTGTAGCAGTAACTGGAAGCCTCCCTAGGTTAGGGCTGTCCTTGGAACCAGCCCTTAAGAGCCTGTCAGCTCTTCCGGGGCAGGGCCTGGGGGTCCGCGTTCTCCTTCTCCTCACGGCCACCAGACAGGAAGTGGGCACTTGGGGAAGGTGTATCCGATAACCCTATGTGGCTGAACAATAATGCTTCTCAAATGGAGTTTTCCATAAGAATTACTTGACAGTCTTCGCAAAGACAGATCCCTGGGTGGGGACCCGGCCTCAGGGCTTCCTCAGCAGGAACGAGCAGGTGACTAGCTCCCAGCCCATGTTCACTCTGCTGCCTGATGTCCCCACTCAGCTTGGAGAAGGCATTTCAGTACAGGGACTCTGGTTCCTGGCACCTGCTGGCACCAAGAGCTTCTGTAATTAGTTAGGGGAGACACAGCCATCCAAGAGGATAAAGTACCTTTGATTTCCTAGTGTTGACCCCGCTAATTAGAACCTAATGAGTACATTCCAAACACAGACATTAAGCACCTAATTACTGCGATAAATCTTAGATGTATAGGTCTTAATTAAACCTAAACCTCTCTTCTTAAAGATATTAGCATTAGGTTTCCCTGGGATAAAGCAGTCTTAATGCAATGCTTGACTTAAATGCAATCTACTGGAAAAAAGACCGAGACACCTAAAAATTTAACAAAAGTGCATCTTGCAAGGTCATAGAGGAGATTTTAATACAATGAAGATACTGTGGGAGGAGTTCAGGATGTTAAACAAGCAGGAAATGTACCATCACCTTGGACATGGGCATTGGGCATTCGGGACAGAGCCCATCTGAGGATGTCTTGAGAGCAAACGTGGCCAGGCAGGTGGGGTGCACACGGCCCTTTATGGGCATTTAGTAAACATTTCCAAGGCAGATGGCATTCAAGGCCAGACCCATCGCGGGGCAAGTTCACGCACGGCCACCGGCGGACAAAGGACCTCGCATGTTACTAAGTCTACTGGATATAAGAGCTACACCGAAGTGCCACGTGGGCTGCATTCCCAAAGGGGAAGGATGAGTGCCAAAGGAGGTGACAAAGTCGTGTGAGTATTCACAGAATCAATCTGTGTGTGTGTGTGTGTGTGTGCAGACATCACTTAAAATTTCTGGTGGCATGAATTTACTTGTTCCATATATTGGTTGTAGTGCAGGGAAGTGGGGGAGAAACAAATTGTGTAAAGCAAACAAAAATAGCAATGTGGACCATTCGGGCACTAAGTGAATTAACATACCTTACATTAGAAATGTCTGGAAGGATATTCCTTATGAAGTAAAAGAACCACGTCATTAGTCTGTGTTCTGAGCCATTTGATTCTCTCTCCCTGGACAAAATCCTAAAGAGTAGTTAGTGGACAGTAAGCCATCCCACGGGTTAGTGGTGGAAACGAGCAATACCTTGTGCTTGGGGCACCGTGGGTCAGAGCCCTGGGCAGGCCCAGGAGATGACTTGTCCTGGGTCCTCATCGGGAAAGACTCGAAGGCCAGGATAACTGACCTCTGGGAGCCTGTGGGGTCTGGAGGTGTCTTCGTGGGAGATGCTGGCTGTGGGCTGACACCCCTGCAGGGGCCCCTCGGTGTGGCCTGAGCTTCCTCACAGCAGTGTAGCTGAGTCCCAAGATGGGGAGCAAGGTGGACGGGTATAGCGTGCGTGTAACCATAGCCTCAGAAGCTAGAGCATCGCTTCTCTGTACCCTGTGGGCTGAGGTTGTCACAGAGGTCAGCCTGGATTCGAGGAGTGAAGACTGAGGTGGAGGCGTGTCAATGTAACATTGTGGGACAAGCATGTGAGGTGGAACCATTGTGTGTGTCACTGCTGGAAAATCCCTGCTCAGATGAGAGAGATCCAAGAGCTACATTTCTCAGCTGTCCAACCTGCTTCATATGTGGAGCTTCCAAAAGCACCCACTGAGTGCTGACCAGCAGGGGGCCAAATAAAACATGTCTCTTATTTCATGTACGTTCCTGTCGCAAAGATCGAAGCACACAATCAAGCAACGTTCTCTTTAGGCCACAGAATCATCCTTCTTCAACTTGGCCGTCGCATCATGAAAGTAGTGATGTGAGTGTCGCTGGTGCAGACAGGTGAGCTCAGGTTGCACCCATGCCCCCAGGCCCACCGGGAGGACAGCTGGCACTGAATGACATTCGCTGACATTACTCAGCTGGTTCTCCGAGCTTTCTCTCCACTTTGGGGATGGATGAGTTTAGTATTTTTCCACCGCTTTTTTTCAGGTCGAAACTGGTTTCAGGACATGTGATGACTCTTGTAACACTTTGGGGGTATTATCTTATAGTAAACTCCTAACTGTGGGCATTACAGTAAGTCGAGCTACCTGCAAACTCTCAGCTCCTGCAGTTTTAAGACACCCTGAAGGGAGTTGCATATGTGGCTGAGGTCTTGCAGAAAGAGGGAAATGTCATTTCCACAGATTGCTTCATTCCTGGAGGCGACGCCCTTGGTCGTTGGGCATGCTTTGGACGATTTTTCCACGCTCTTCCACGAGTCTGTGGCGATGTTTCTGGCTCTAGGACATTCTGACACACCACGAAGTGTGTTCTAGACTGAGTGCACACGCTGAAACTCAGTACAAAGAGTTCTGCCTTTGATCTGCTACAGACGCACTTGAACCTGAGTTTGAAATGCAAATAATAAGTTTCATGCAGTGACTTAAAAAGGCAAACAGGCCACCCCTATCCCGAGAATGAACTGTCTACCGCAGTGACCACAGAAAGCTGAAGGGTGTGGGGTTGGCGCCCACTATCCTTAATAGTGAGCGCAGAACAAGTTTCATCACAGGGTAATCCACATCGACAATTACGGCCTGCAGGCCTCACCCTCCGGACAGTCACAGGGAAGTGGAGAGGCTGCTCCTGCCGTAGCCCCTGTGAACATGGGCTTTCGTGAGCGCCAGGCTCTCCCCCGGTGTGTCATTGCACAGATGGACACAGGCCCATGTCCCGTGTAGTGATCATTCAGACACTGAGGTAATGGGCAGGCGTGATGTGTATTCATCACATCCTCCCTGACAAATCCAAGCTTCGTCCACATGCTACCCAGCTGCTTGATTCCAAGGCTTCTGTTACATTTTCACAGCATGAACATGCATTTTGGTCCTGATGATCTGTGTGAGTTTAACAAAATAATAACAACAACAATAGTAATAATAAGGCCAAACTACAATTAGCTCTGGCGACTCCTTGAAGCAAGACCTTGTGGGGATCTTGGGGCAAGCGAGGGGGTCTCAGAGTGCTAGACCTTGGACTGGAGAAGCAAGCTTGCTTCGTCTGCACCTGGTAGCCCCTAGTCTGTGCTGGACGCCCACAACGCCTCAGAGCTCAGCATTCCTAACCATCCCGGGCATCGGATGGGTAACAAAAACCCAAGGGAACCAAAAGAGGAAAAGGAAATGCTTACTGAGTTGATCTTGTTCCAGCAAATCACATAGCGGATTACATTTCTTAGAAGCACGAAGATCTTTATTGCTCAGTGTAATTATGTTCTTTGCATGCTCACTCTTCTTCAAAGGAGAAATGATCCAAAAGGATTAAAATTAAAACTTTTCTTTCCCTAATGCTGAAAGCATTTCTGTGACAGGAGGTGCTTAACACTGAAGAAAATAAATAAAACAGAATGATATTCCAAGAAGGAAAGACTTAGAGCATCAGCAAACGTCCTCATTTAGGCTCCGACATGTTCTTCAACAGTATTTTGAGAGCGCTTGTCTCAGCACGCCCCGAATCGGGAAACTCTTCCTATTTATACTGATGGAAAATGTTGACAAGAAATGAACGTCTCTCTAGCTGGGCCCATCCCAGCCATAGCTTGGAGCACAGGCGGTGTGTGCTAGCATATGGGTTTAGTTGACTAAATTGTCGCGTTGGCTCTTTGGTCCTCTCTGCTCACTTGGCTCTGTTTTTACACATTCATTGATTTTGCACACGCACTGCAACACGTAGCTGAGCAGCCTTCAGGCCTGACTGACAGACACTCACCATGAGATGAGCAAGAGCAACCCCACGCCTGTGCACGAGAGATGAAGAACCGATGCCCGCCGTCGACGTGGGTGGGCCCTAGTCCACCCTTCTCCCTTTTCACACGTGATGTTCAGGATGTGCCCTTGCCAAGGACATTTACAGAGAAGGACAGGTGTCCTAGAGAAGCTGGGTGAGTCACCCTGAGGCACACAGCTGGGTGGTAGCAGGTCTGGGACACTGGTCCCCACCGTGACCATCCCCCCGATTTTCACGACACTACATTACATAATTCACCCCGTTTCCCGCTGACAGTCAAGCAGAAGCACCTCCGTGCTCAGGGCCTCACATGTACGCACGCTGCCACCGGGCGCATCACGATTCACCGCAAACGCGATCGTCTGTTTCACCAGCGAGAACTGGGGAATTCATCGGGGCACGCGCCTTCCTGCAGGGGCAGCACGCACCTGGTACAGATCGCAGAAGAGTGCCCAGGCTGTCAGAGCAGGGACAGAACCATCCACAGACACTGTAGGGGACCAGACCTGGGGGAGGCGGAAGGTTCCAGACTAAAGGTCCCAGTCGTGTTGGGGGTGTGGCGTCCAGCTCCCCGGTCTGGCTATGCTCACACCACCGTCAGGGCCTGTGTAAGCGTCTCTGGACTTAGGAGACCCCCAAAGCACCAGCCATCCCACGACCCCTGGAACTACTACCATGGCCACCACCCTTCTGTATCTTATGTTCTTCCTCAAGGCTGTTCTTTTTTTTTTTTTTTCCATTAGATTTATTTTATTGTTTGAGAGAAGGTGAGAGCGAGCGAGAGAGAGAGAGAGAGAGAGAGAGAGAGAGAGAGAGAGACAGGAGGAAGGCCCAGAGCAGTCTCAATAGTTGCACATCATTAGCTGTGACATGGTTTCATTCCACCCAGGTGGATGAGGGGCTGTGTGGGGTGGGAACTGAATGGAAGGCGGGAACCTTCACCGCCGTCCTGGTGGTTACCAGCTGCACTGCAGGTCAGCATGTGGGTTTGCACCAACTGGGGCTGGGATTCGATCCCCAGACCTCACCATTGCAAGACAACCTGCTGAGCTATTCCTGCATCCCAATTTGTGTTTCTTTTTCTGACTTAGATATAGGTGGTCATGACTGTCAATCTATGGTCCCATGCCCTCATTTTGCTCCATGTTAAAGAAATGCATTGCCATTCTCACTTTGCATCCAACAGCCTAAGTCTGGGACAGAGAGTCTAGCTTTTCCAAACATGTAACGCTCCCGATTAGCTGAGACGAATCTCATTGCCCACAACAAGGGGTTAGAGCCTCTCTAGGGAATGGTCTTTTTTTTCTGTTTGTACTTTTAGGTGAACTACCTTGCTAACTAAATAAATGCTATTGGAGAAAGGGCAGAACAAATAAGTTTATAGATACCATTATCTATTATGAGTGCCAAAAATTAATGGTTTTTTTCATTTTGGCTTTTTGCTTTTTATAGCAAAGTAAAAAGTGAGTCAGCAGAAATATCTGTTGAGAGTAGAGGTATATAAACTCATGGTTTAGATCATTTTTTGAGAAGAGACTGATGCTCCTATCTGAATTTACCATACAAATCTGAGAACTGAATCAGCTCAGCTACCAGGAGATAATTGTATGACACCTTAGAACACTCATATAATGTAGGCTGCAAGATGAACATTTCAATATCTATTCACTGGCCTATAGTTCACATGCTTTAACTTCTAGGGTAAAGAAATTTACTTAGAATGTGTTATTTTAAGAAAGGTAAATGCTATTTCATTACCATATTTTTCACTCCATAAGATGCACCTGACCTGCCTGGACCCCCTCTCCTTCCACGCAGTCCCTGCTTTCTGATCTGGCTGCAGGCTTCCCCATGGCATCATTAAGGTCCCCAACGTGCACTCTTCTTTGCAGTATTCACTCCATAAAACTCACACACTTTTTCCTCCACGTTTTTGGGGGAAAAAGTGCATCTCATGGACTGAAAAATACAGTAGTTATCTCAACTTAATAGCATAAAGCATGTTGTAGCAGTGTACATAGAAGTGCACAGAATTAATTCACATACCCCAGTCCTCTGAAGTATATCTGCCTGGTGATCAGGACACACTGAAGACTTCAGACTACTAATTCCCCACATTTCTGCTCCTACAATTTAATTGAGAGTTTCAACAAATCAGTTATATTGGTTCCGGACCTGGTTTTGCTAATTGTGCTTAATATTGAATTTATTAATTGAATGAAAAATCAAGTAAACCAATGAACCATCAATGCAAAAAAAGTTGTTTCTACAAAAAGACTAAGTTGAGGGATTTGGAAAGATTTAATGAAGCCAGTTTGTCAGAAAACTATTGCTTAATTAATGGTAAGCAGCATGATTATAAAATTTGAAGGGGGGGAAACAAAAACCTAACGATGTAAAGCAATTCTGCCTTTAGATTGCACTAGTACGACCTTTATGTCCTTGTTTTACTTTAAAGAAACTGAAACTTGAAAATGTACAAAGACTGATTATAAAAGAAGGATGACGCAGCATTCTATTTTGTGGATCGATACTTCAAAAAGGTTAAGAAGGGCTTTGATCCTCCATCAAAAGATTGCTATATAAATGTGTACTCATGTTTTTAAAATTATAAAATGTGAACCAATTTTCTGAGAACCCCCCAGGTGTTGTCATGGTGGGGAACTCTTCCTGCTCTCTGTTCTCTCGGGAACCTCTGAGTTTGACTTTCTTCTCCCCCCTCCCCCCACCCCATCCCTGTTCAGCCCCCACCCCCGCCTTCCTGGGGCTGAGCTTCTTCCACCTCACCCCTGAGGTTTTGTCCTTTTCTATAAAAATGACTTGACATTAAACCAAGACTCCTTTGATCTTCCTTTTTATTTCCTCCATGAAAGATGATAGTGTCTTCTCGTCCACATCATAAATCCTCTATTATATTCCACAAAGATCACAATAATTCCAGAAAGAGATCAAATTTTTGATTAAAATAAACAAGCACTGCAATCATTTTTTCTGTCACTTACCAAAGAAATGCAATAAGCAAGGCACTCACATAGCTACATGCAATCCTCATTTGTATTAGTTCAAGTTTAAGGCACACTTTATCATGAGAACTCTGCATCTATCTTTTTTTAATTTGGTGACTTTATAATCCATATTGATTACATTTATGGACAAAATTAATTTCCTGATTGATGGAAATACTAAGACTACGGGAACAGACAGCAAAATGACTTCAAGGTAGATTTTCAAGTCAACTTGCAAAGATTTTTGTTCTTTGGATTTTAAGAGAGACAGTTTTTTCAATTTCTATTCCATTGCATGAGATCATCTTATCCAGAGTTGTGGTGGCGGGGTCATTATTTTATCCAGCCAGAGGTTTATAAACTACACTTTTTTTCTAGATGATTGGTTCCACAAGAAAATAAATGTGTAACTTCATTATACGGGCAGAAACTTGCACAGTCTTGGGCCATGTTTGGCAGTGAGCAGGGCTCACTGGCTATGATGAGATCTGTGATGGGCTTACCAGGCCGGCCTGTGGAGCAGGCATCTAAGCAACACATGGCTCTTCCCTCTGTGACACTCCTGCTTGCCTGGGGCTGTGCATATATTTTGAATATAATGCAAAATATTGGATGAAGAATTCAGATGGCCTTAAAAAGGGCACAGTTTGGGGAAGCCAGGATGGCTCAGCGGGTTAGGCGCTCACTTTCAGCCCCGGAGACTGAGGATCGAATCCCGGCCCCGGCCCGTGTGGACCCATATGCTGAACTGGGGAGTGCCCCCAGTTCAGTTCTCACCAGGGTGAGACCCCGGCCCAGTTCCTGCCCTGTGCAGCCCCACGCCCACCTGTGGAATGAAACTACGTGGAAAAACCAATGATGTGCAACTATGGAGACTGTTCTGGGCCCTCGCCCTTCGCTCTGTCTCTGTATCTCTCTCTCTCTCTCTCTGTCTGTCTCTCTTTCTCTCTCTCTCTCTCTCTCTCTCTCTCTCTCT
>PVKE010019706.1:0-28218 GCA_004027555.1 Craseonycteris thonglongyai | reverse complement strand
GTGAGTTTTTTGGCCCTTTAAATAATTATTGTTGTTGTTTTTTACGTAGGTAGATAAGCCGTATATCTATATTTCAGTACGAGGTGTACTCAGCGAGCTATTGATAGATTAGCAAAAAGTAAGTCATATTATTCTTTCATGATAAATTTTCCTGGCCCCCCAAAAAACGCGAAAGTGAAATATTGAAATCAAATTATCAACCATACTGTGCATTTTTATAACAACTTTTTCATATTTACGAACAAATAGTACAACTTATACATTGCAGTTGATTAAAAAATTAAATTGCATTTTAAGTTAGTAAAAATCTATCTTGAAAACGTGTCGGAAAATCGAATTTTTTAGGTACCGCATGTACGGAATGCTGCTATCAAAAGTTGGGTCTGGAAATTTATTTTCTTCATGAGCCTATATCTCGAAAACTTAATAAGTGATTTAAAAAATAAAAAGTAGTTTTGAACATATAGTTTACTTATCTACCCATACCTCGCTGGACTGCACCTTATACTGAAACACAGTGTATAAACATAGTATGCATTTCACACCCCTTCTTCCCCCTTAGACTACGCCTATGACAACAAGTCGATCGCGACACACCTTTAAGATAAAAAGTAGATCTTATACACAGAAAAGTTGGTCACCCCTGCTAAAGACTATTTAGTTCCTATTGACTGACAGTAACAAATTTCAAAAGAACTCACACTTGAGCAAGTGTTACTGATACTTATTTTCAACTCCTTTTAGCAAATTCTCAATACATTTTTTCAGTTTCAGGAGGTTCTCAAAATTGTCATTTGGTTTAACTTCATCTCATAAAAAATATGGTCTCATATTATCCAGATTTTACTAATTTAGTATCTTGGGAGCTTTCACAGAAGTACAACTACCTATAATGAGAAGTGTGGTAGGTGAGTCACTCACTAGAGAGTTGA
The DNA here is from genome assembly GCA_004027555.1 of Craseonycteris thonglongyai. Lineage (NCBI taxonomy): Eukaryota > Metazoa > Chordata > Mammalia > Chiroptera > Craseonycteridae > Craseonycteris > Craseonycteris thonglongyai. The sequence goes on along the minus strand of PVKE010019706.1, from coordinate 27,286 downwards.
TCATTGAATAAGTACATTATATTTCTTACCTTCTACCCAACAGGACATTGTAGGTACAATAGACTCTCTGTAAACCAAAACTCAAGCAACAGGCACTCTCAAGCAACTGCTAGTTGCCTGAGATTTTGCTAGTTGCTTGAGAGTACCAGTTAACAGAGTCTACTTACATTTATCTGGCATCTACAAATCCCCATGGATGTCAGTTAACTGAATCTAATGTATATTCAAAAGAGAAAAGCAAGATCAGAGAGGGAAATAAGAGACAGGGTCTATACATTTTAGACATTAAATATAACATTTACTAGTATATTAGTTGTATATTATCCAATAGAAATATAATATAAACTATAAATGTAAGTGACATGAAATCTTAAGTTTCCTAGTAGCCACTTTAAAAAGCTAAAAAGAAATAGGTAAAATTAATTACAATAATATATTTTAACCCAATATCATTTAAACATATCATCATATAAAATACTAATGGGAAACTACATTCTTTCATTTGTACTAAATCATCTAAATCCAGTGTGTATGTTACACTTCTAGCACATCTCATTTTGGACCAGCTACATTTCAAATGGTTAACAGCAACACATGGCTAGTGGCTACATTGTTAAACAGTACAGATCTTCACTTTCAACAGGCAATAACTTTTTATTCAATTAAATCATGTCCTTCTATCCTGCGCTAGTGATCATTATTGCATTTAAAACATGTATCACACTGACTGATACTGTACTACAACAAAAATGTGACAGGAGCTAAATCTAACATAGGCTGTGCCTAAAAGAACAGTCCAACTGGAATGAACACAGTATAATAAAAGTCATATCTGAAATGGGTCCTTTGGCAGAAGTTAGCTTTAAATCTATAACTGTTCTTAGAAGAGAAAAAAATGTTTACACAAACTGCCACTGTTGAATAGACCTGGGAGTAAGGCACTAGATTAAAATCCAAGAAATTCAATGACTCGACAATTCTCTAGGAATTAACCACAAAAACATTTTAAAGCCAACCTGAAAAAGAGGAATATAAACACAAATTTATGTAAATATGGTAATGATACCACCATCCACAAAGCACGACAAAGTATGTGTAAAACTTTCTCATCAACTCTGTTATTTACTCTTAGATACATAGTGTTTCCAGACCTCAATGTCCAATCAGAAAATAATGTACGGTACCTATAAGCAGGAATGTTTGCAAAAATGACCAATAAGAGTATGCTTTCTATCTGGTTATATACAATCACCCCAAAAGAGAATAAAGCTCAAGATATTAGCCCATACTTGAGTGACAGTCTACAACTGATTTAATGGACAAAACTTTGCCATTCTAAACTATCTCATACATCATGGAAAACAGAATGTTAACAAAAGCCTCTGAGTCTGAAGGGAAATAACAGTTACAAAGCTGATGTACTAAATAAAGTCCTTCTCCCACACTCATTCTAAAGTTTTTGAGTTTTGCGCATACCTAAGAACTAGGCTAGTCATTCAATGAGTGTGGTTTTCTGCTTTTTCCTAAAGTCTCTGGGTTTTTTTTTTCCAGATTGTAAGTGATGGCAGATTCGGAGCAGCAACACGGGGAAGAAGGGTACTAGGTGCTTAAAGTTGCCGTACTGAGAAGTCCCACCTTGGGGTGGAGTGAAAGCGGAGAAGGTGGTAAAGAAGATAATGGAGAACTACCAGTGACACTGGTATAGACTCAGACACAACAGAAGCAGCAATGAGAGACTCTCAATTTGTGTTGGATTATCACCAAAAACATCTTCATAAGAATGAGCCTACAGCTATAGCATCAAGGTAAGTTTAAATTACTCATATGTTCAATTCTTTCACTTTAGAAACTTTCTACCAAAAATAGCTATAGTAGATTCTCATTATTTGAGGATTCTGTATTTGCAAATGCCCCTACACCCTAAAATGTATTTGTCACCCCCAAATCAATACTCATGAGGCTTTGGTCACCACTCATGGACATGCACAGTGTAGAAAAAAATAAAAAATGGAGTTGCTCCACATGCACATTCCCATTCCCAGCTGAGGTCACACAAAATGACATTCGGCCTTCTTGTTTCAGATCTCACACTAGAAGCAAGTGTTCTTTTCACAGTCTATTTTGTGCAACGTTTTCTTTTACTTTTTGATTGTTTGTTTTGGTTTATGTGAATGAGTTCAGCCTTTAAAATGGCACCTCTTTTACTAGGTCATAAGAAAAGACGAAATATTGCCATTTGCACAAAAATGGATGGATCTTGAGAATATCATGCTAAGTAAAATAAGTCAGACAGAAAAAATCAAGAACCATATGACTTCACTCATATGTGGGATATACGACTGAAAGCAACAAGGGTAAAGACAAACAAAGAAACAAAAACTCATGAACTGAAACAATAGTTTACTGGTTACCAGTGGGTAAGTGGTGAGTGAATAATATAAGAGGCAGGAGGAATCAAATAAAGAATTTTTTTTTTACTTGCCACTCTTATATCAGCATATTCTAAAAAAAATATATATATATATATAACAAAATGGAACTCCAGGTTAGTGTGGAGGTACTGTCTAGTCCCTAGAAGACTGCTACATGCCTTATGCAGAAAACATGTATTAGATAAGCTTCCTTTAGGTGTGAGTTACGCTATTGGCCCATACTTCAAAATCAACAAGTTAACAGCATATATTCAATAAGAAGTATTTAAACAGAAACACACAAAACAAAGTAATATTTTGATTGGTTCATGAAAAGGTTATGACCAAAGGCTCTTCTTGTATTTCCCCCCTAGAAAAAAAGGTTCAAAATTCACTAATTAATTTTTTCTGGAACTTTACAGACAAAAACCACTGCTATTTATGAACATTAACTGTATATGGTAAAAGCTTTGCTGCTTAAATTTGTAACACTTCTAGATAATTATCTAATAATACTGGATTTCATTAAGATGTAGCCATAAGAAGCTAAAGATAATGGCTGGACACAGGTTTTTTCCATAATTTCAAAAACCTGCCCTCAAAAATAACCCAAAAAATCAACTTCCCAAAATAATAAAGATAGAAACCAAATTTTCTAGAATTTTGAACCTACTGACCCTCTTACATTTGTTTTCCAAAGTCAGGAAAATAATTTCAAGTCAAAGAAGAACTGCCAGAGAAAGAGAAGTAGAAAGATAAGCAATGCATTTACACTGAAAACAATTTTATTTGCTTTCATGTATTAAATTTGAAAAGATACCCAGTCTAAACTTCCACATTCTTGACAATTTCATTTCTCTAAAGAAAAAAGAAAAACAAAAAAACTTACAAGATTCAGAAATTAGACACATTCTATTTGGGGGAACTTGTCCTAAGAAAATATCTAAAGATAATCATCTAGATATAAAGATGATATAGCTACAATAATGTTTATTACATAGCTAGTATCAAGAAATAAAACCATTTAAATGATCAACAATGGGAAATTGCTAAAATATATTCTGATACAACCACACAGTGGAATTCTGTACACTTACTTCAAATTGTATATATCTACCCCTGGCATGACAAGATCTCATTACATGATGAGTATAACATGATTTCGTTTTTATAAAATGTGTGAATTACTACACATATAAGAAATGGATCTTAGTGGGTGTATACAAAGATATTAACAGCAATCATCTTGGCATGTTTGGCTTACTTATATTTCTTAATTTTCTTTATAATAAACATGTATTGTATTCATACAAAGAAAAAGAGAAAAAAAAAACCATTCAGAAGTAAAATACAAAAACAAGCAGATAAAGACTAAGTGCCTTGTCATTAATGTCTTCAGCTTGAAGTAAACAGATGTTTTATTTCATACCACCGGAAAAGTCACTTATAATTCTGAGATTTAATGCAAAAACAATGCTTAATGCTTACTTAGGTTAGCACTGATGTAATCTGTTTCCCTCATATGTGAGAATATTTTGTTTGTGTATAATAAAGACAAATGAACTGGGATGTCTAAGAAATGATGAGTTCTAGTTAAATGATCTTCAAAGAGCAAGAACAATTTCCTCCAAAGATGAGCCAGTTCAATTTCCTGTACAGGTAAATGAAGTATGATGAACAAAATTCAATCTTTCTTTGATGAATGAGGTTCTCAGTACCTCAAGTGTCAATGTAATTACAAGGCTCTGGACACAGAGAAACTATGAAGAAAAGACTAAGTAAATGTGTTCTGACTCATTCTGTGGAAATGGGGTCCCTGAAGTGAACCCAGATGTGTCCATGTTTTCTAGTGATCTATGTCTGTCTCTCTAAAGAATAACAAAGAAGATCATAGGTTAATGGTTCAAGAAACTCTCCATTTATTGCAGTTTCTTCAAATCATTGGAAAAAGTTCTTATATAGCCAAATACATATTGAGACAAACAGCACTTGTGAACAATGTGTACATTTTAAGTCATATTCATATTAAAACAATATAGGATTTTTGCTCATTATCAAACACATATATCAATCACCTAAGGAAGACAGAAAAATTCAGAAACCAAAAGAGTAAAGATGATAAATTTCAATACATAAAGATTCAGAAGGCCCATGATCAAAATACCATAGACAAAATGAGAAGACAAATAGCAAAGTAGGAAAAGATTTTTATAACAGGTTGTCAAGATTTACATCTTCATTATAAGTACTTTTAATCTAGTTATTAAGAAAAATACAAACTCAGTAAAGGTCATGAAGCAGGCATTCCTAAAGAGAAGAAAACAACAAACATTAAAACATTTTATATGAATAGAAATCAAAAATACAATTAAATAGATACAGTTTTGTCAAAATGATTACCAATTTTAAAAATGAATGAGTAAAAAAGGAAACACATTAAAATATGCAGATAGGAATGTAGATCAGTCTAATATTTCTGGAGGGAAATTTGGCAGTGAATATCTAAAGCCTTAAAGGTATATACTCTTTAACAAAACAATATTATTCCTAGGATTGTATCTTTAGAAAATAACTAAATTGCATTTTATATAAAAGGATATTCATCATAGCATTACTTAAAATAGGTGTCAAAAGCGAAACTTTTATCAAGAGAAATTGGTATAAAAAATTCTGTTTATTAAAAATCATGATGGTCCAAAATATTTCTAGAAATCAGAAAATATTTTTTTAAAACATTAGATGATACATACTATCATAAAACAGAATGTAAATATGATCCCCAATTTTTCTCTTTTAAAAAAGTATGTTTTGAGGGGGAAGCCAGAATGGCTTAATGGGTTAAGTGCTCACTTTGCAGCCCCAGGGACTGAGAATCAAATCCTGGCCCCAGCCCATGCAGACCCATATGCTGAACTGAGGTGTGATTCCCATGCGGGAGGCCCCCAGTTTGGTTCTCATCCCTCAGTTCAACCCCTGGCTTGAAGGGGTGAATCTCTCATGTGGGAGGTCCCCAGCCCTGTTCCGGCCCTGAGAGGCCCTCACCCACCCTGTCGAAAACTGATGTTGTACAACTATGGAGACTGCACTGGGCCCTCCCCCTTCTCTGTCTCTGTGTCTCTGTCTGTCAAAAACAATAAAATAAATCTTAAAAAAAAATTAAAAAGCATGTGTTTGTACATAGTTGTGTTTTTGTACACACACACACACACACACACATAGATATGCATTTAAAAATACTGAAAGTACTTCTACAATTTAAATTGGGCTTATTTGCATTTCTATATTTTCTACATTTTTCTATAATAAATAAGTCTGTTAACAGAAGGAACTTACTTAATAAAAATAAACATTTTTCATACTAGCACTATTCACATTAACCAAAATATGGTAATACCCAAGTGACCCTCAGTGCATGAATGGATAGACAATTGTGATATATAAAAAAGGAATGAAGAATTAATATATGCCACAACATGGACGGACCTCTAAAACATCATGCTAAGTCAAAAGGCATAGAAAAAGTGACATATTATTTGATTCCATTTATATGAAATATCTAGAATAAATAAATCTATGGATACACAATGCAGATTGGTGGTTACCAGAGGCTACAGAGAGTGGGGAATGGGAAAAATAAAAACTGACTAATGGGTTACTTTGCAGTGACAGAATGTTGGCTAATTAGATAGAGGTGAATGTATCGTGAATATATGAAATGCCATTGAACTGTTCACTTTAAAATAGTTAATTTTATGTTATCTGAATGTCACCTCAATAATTTTTTTAATTAACAATAGTAAAGGAAAAAGTAAACATCGAATCATTATATTCCTCTTTAAAGTTTATTACATTTTTTCAATCACTTGAAACTCTGACTACTTCCTCATCAGTAAATTCTAGGTATGCTAGTGTGTCTGTCTGCCCATCTGTCTCTTACTCCCTCACTTTTTTCATTACAAATAGTAATACCTAACATTAATATGGTACTTACTATGAATTGTTCTAAAGAACCCACATATATATTAAGTATATTGAATCCTCACAACTCTATGAGATAGGTTTTATTGTTATTTATTATTATTTCTATTTTGCATAAGAGAAAGAGAGGCTGAGAATAGCAAAATGGCTTTCTCAGGACTACTCAGCTAGTGATAGAATTGGCATTTAAACCCAACCAGATTGACTGCAGAGTACTAGGCTCTCAAGTGCTTCAACTATTATGTTCTACTTCTTCTCAAAGATTCCACAGGCTTTGTAAAAAAATTAGGAATAGAGGTAAACATGTGAAATAGCATGAGGATTATCCATAGTTTGCAACCCAGGACTTAAACACTGTATATCTGTTGCATACTTTTCCAAATAAATACAAACATCTATATACCTACACCACAACATACTTTATAATCTGCTTAACATAAAATATTCTTCCAGGTAAATAAATATGCTGCTATGTCATCATATTTAATGATTCCAAGGCATTCTGCTTAATAAAACAAAATTTATTTAACCAGTTACCTTTTTAGAAAATAGATTGTTTATAGATAACTCTTGAGGTGAACCACCTTATACATACATCACTTGTTCAGGTTAGCAATTTAATTAGGGTAATTATAGAAGTAGCTTTAAAATACTTGATGATAATATGTTTTAAAGCTTTTGACAAATATTACCCAACTGTTTCTAGAAAGTATTTAATATTTTATATTTCCATTTATCGATTATGGGAGTACTTCCTATCATGCTTGTCTTCCAAAATTTTCCCCGCTGATCTGAGAACATACTCTGTCTTATGAATCTGAGGATCATTTTATTCCTAACTTTACCTCTCCAATAGACACATTCCAAAGGGAAGGGGACTATATTTGGACTTGGGAGGAGTCTCTTAAATGTACAGATTAAACTGGGGAGCATAAACATCTTCACAATATTGAGTCTTTCCAGCTAAGAGTATAGAATATCTCTATTCAGGAATAACTCTTATAAAACAACCCTGTGGGGCAGGATCATATCCAAAGGAATAAACAAGGTTTCAGGAAGTAAGGCCATAGGTCAGTGAATAAACTAACTAAAGAGCATTAAAATGAAAAGCAGACTTTACCCACACGTAACTTGTGAATCACTAACCTATAAGTCTTCTCCTACCACCATGGATATAATTTACCACTAACAATGAGTCCTCCTTATCTGTATCATCCTATAACCCATGGCAGAATTATAGAAGGCTAATATATTCTAATGTCCCCAAACCTTGTCTTCACAAATATTATGTATATAACGCTGTCTAAACTCAATTGACTTAGATAACTAAATGAAATGACAGTACCAGACATCTCCTGGTCAAAAAACAAACAAACAAAAATACGTGTCTGTGTCAAAGAAAAGTAATATAGGCCAGATTCTCCAAGCCTTTTTGTTAACTATTTTTATACAAGGCTTGTTTTCTAGAAACTATTAAGCTACATGTCTCTGCCCAGTATGGTCATTCTGGTTATTCTGAACATGAAAAATTCTACATTCATTTGAAAGTATCCAACAAGAAGAAAAGACAACCCCTGTTTCCCTAAAATATAAAACTAGAAGAAAGAAAGCCATAAAATGTTGATCTTGGAAAATATTTTATATATTATCTAAATCAATCTCTTTCCTTTCCAGATGAGAAGATTCAGCCCAAGAAAAAGCAAGTTACCCAAGGTCACATAGCCAAAGAGCCACAAGAAAAGTTCCATAACTGGGACTCTTGACTCCCTGGTCAATACCTACCCCATCCCACTCTGGCACATACATATACAATTGAACATTACCTCTCTATCAATTAATTTCTCCCAAAAATTGAAATAAAAATAAAGCTTTTCTTCTGAATAACTAAAATTAGACTGTATGTTTTTTAAGCTGTTATAACTTAAGGCTGATTCTGTAAACAATATCTTAAAAAATCATTGAATATCTGTCATTAATTAATTTTAATAAATAAAAAATACTTCACTCCAAAGAAAATCAAATTTAAACACAATTCTTCAAGTGTCCTCAATATTCTTAAAATATACATGTTAGACATACAGCATATTTTTCAAGGAACTAATTAATTTACTACATAAAATTTTCAATTGGAAATTTCTGTCAACAGTGTAGGAATAAAGGTGTGTCTTTCGGGCAAGCCAGCCTAGGAAAGAGAAGGAGAAGCAGCTAGTACAAAGTAAAACCTTAAAGAAACATGTTCTCCTGTTATATTTGCTTAAATAAACCAGTCTACCAAAACATAAAATCAAGACCTACGCATATATCTGCTTCTGTATGTTCTTTATATATCATCAGTACAGTCACTGAGAAAGCACAAAAATGCTTTTCCAGAGCCATTGAACATGTGAAAGTAAAGAAAGAAGATGGAAGGGTTGTGATTTCATGAATGCAGAGGAGTATTGAATATGAATTTCATTGAGCTGTGGTCATCAATGAGGTAAACTATGGAGCCAGGACAAGAATCCATTATAACAAATTGTCTGCTAATTTTAGTATCTGAACTACTGCCAGGCTTAATCTGTGGAAAACCCACTGAAGATATGTTTGCTGCTCTTTTACACTAGAGTAAAATTAACTTTCTTATTCCCAGTTTTCTTTTGATGTTTAAAGTTAAACATTTTATTAAATGTTTTGATCATAAATGGATGTTGTATTTTGTTGAATACTTTTTCTGCATCAATTAATATAATCATATGGTTTTTATCTTTTATTTTGTTTATGTGGTATATCACATTGATAAATTTGCAAATGTTGAACTATCCTTGTGCCCCTGGAATGAATCCCACTTGATGGTGATATATAATCCATCTATTTATGATCAAAACACTTAATAAAATGGTTGTAGAAAGAATGTACCTCAACATAATAAAGGCCCTATATGACAAACACTCAACAAATATACTGAATAGGGAATACCAAAACCTTGTCTTCTAAAATCAGGAACAAGACAGGAATGTCCCCTGGCACCACTATTATTCAACATAGTGCTGTAAGTTCTAGCCAGAGCCACCAGGCATGAGAAAGAAATAAAGGCATCCAAATTGGGGGTGAAGAAGTTAAACTGTCACTTTTTGCAGATGACATGATTCTTTATACAGAAAACCCTAAAGACTCTACCAGAAAGCTATTAGAAATAATAAATGAATACAGTAAAGTTGCAGGATAAAAAAAATCAATGTACAAAAGTCCATAGCATTTTTATGTACAAACAACAAAACTTCAAAAAAATAAATGAGGAAAATGATACCTTTTGCAATAACAACAAAAGAATAAAATACCTAGGAAGAAACTTAATAAAGAATGTGAAGGACTTACACATGAAAAACTATAAGACACTCTTAAAAAAAACAGAAGACACAAAGAAATGGAAATAAGTCTGTGTCCATGGATTGAAAGAATCAACATAAATAAAATGGCCATATTACCCAAAGTAATATACAGACTTAATGCAATACCCATCAAAATCCCACAGACATTCTTTTAAGAAAGAGATTAAAAAGATCATCAGATTCATATGGAACCACAAAAGACCCCAAATCACCAAAGCAACCCTCCAAAGAAAGAATAAGGCTGGAGACATCATGCTTCCCAATTTCATTCTATACTACCAAGCGTCAATAATCTATAACAGTTTGGTACTGGCAAAAAAACTAGACATACAGACCAATAGAAGAGAATTGAAAACCTAGAAATAAACCAACAAATATATGAACAGATAATTTTTGACAAAGGAGCAAAAATATACAATGAAGAAAAAAAGCCTCTTCATAAACGGTGCTGGGAAAATGGAAAGACCACATGTAAAAGAATGAATCTGAACTGCAAACTGTCACCATATACCAAAATTAACTCAAAATAGATCCAAGTCCTTTACATAAGACCTGAAACAATAACCTGCACAGAAGAAAATATCAGTACTAAACTTAGAAACCTTGGGTTCAAAGAGTACTTTATGAAATTGACCTTAAAGGCAAGGGAAGTAAAAGCAAAAATAAATGAATGGGACTATATCAAACCAAAGAGCTTCTGCACCGCAAAGGAAACCATCATCAAAGAGGAAACCAACCAAATGGGAGAAAATATTTGCAAACAATGCTTCTGACAAAGGGCTAATATCTACAATATATAAAGAACTTATATTTCTCAACAACAACAAAAAAGATCCAATTGAAAAATGGAAAGAATATCTGAATAGACACTTCTCTCCTGAAGACATACAAATGGCCAACAGTTATATTCAAAAATGCTCAACTTCACTAGCTATTAGTGAAATACAAATTAAAACCACAATGAGATGCCAGCTCACACCTGTTAGAATGGCTATAATTAATAAGACAAGGAATAACAACTGCTGGAGAGACTAGGGACAAAAAGGAACCCTCATACACTACTGGTGGGAATGTAAACTGGTACAACCACTATAGAAGACAGTACGGAGTTTCCTCAAAAAATTAAGAATAGAATTACCATATGACCCAGCAATCCCTCTCCTTTGGATATCTACTCAAAAAACTTGAAAACCTTAATTCACAAAGATATATGTACCCCAATGTTCATCACAGCACTGTTCATGGTGGTCAAGATGTGGAAACAACCAAAGTGTTCTTTGATAGACAACTGGATAAAAAGTTGTGGTACATTTATAAAATGGAATACCGTATTTTCGGGCGTATAAGACGACCCCCTAATTTTACAGTTAAAACATAGGTTTAGGCCTATATTCGCTGTATAAGACTACCCCCCACTTCCGAGGCTGTAGTCTTATACAGCGAATATAGGCCTAAACCTATGTTTTAACTGTAAAATTAGGGGGTCGTCTTATACGCCCAGTCATCTTATACGCCGGAATACAGTACTACTCAGCAATAAGAAAAGATGAAATACAGCCATTTTTGTCAATATGGGTGAACCTTGAGATCATCATATTAAGCAAGACAAGTCAGACTGAAAAAATCAAGAACCATATGACTTCAGTTTAGGAAGAATATAAAACTAAAAGTAACAAAGGAACGAAAACTCATGGACACAGTCAATAGTTTAGTGCTTACCTTAGGGTATGTGGGAGGGGATGTTTGAGTTGAGATGAGGCATCAAATATATGATTATGGAAAGAGAATTGTCTCTGGGTGGTGAGCACATAATGCAATACATAGATGATGTAATATAGAATTGTACAGCTGGAACCTATGTAATTTTTACCAACCAATGTCACCCTAATAAATCTAACAATTAATAAAATAATAAACAAATAAATAAATAATGTTAAACAACATAAATTTTGTAAAAAATTATTTAAACCAAGTATACAAAGTTTTAAAAAATCAAGGCTATCTCCAAAAATATTCATTCAGTGGTTATTTTATGTTATTGCCAAAGGTTAAGTTTCTAAGCCAAAAAGTAATTTGAAAAATATCCAAACAACTGTTCTATTTAACGCTAATTTTCACCACAGATCTTTTCTTCATTTTAAAGCATTGTTTCTGCCTTGATTATATAAAGGAGTAATAAAACTACAAAAATATTTACTATACATAATTAAATTTACATTTTTCTCCCTGATTGAGATAAGAACTAATGGGTCTAGGTGATAACAATTACAATCATTAGTTATAATCAGTATTTTAACAGTATTTATACAGGATCCATTACAGTCACAAACTGTGTTATGAAGAAACGTCTTAATAGCCCTCTATTCCAGCTAAAACCCAATGCTAGAAAAGAAGCAAGTATTTGGAGAAACAAGACAGCCAGAAATTTGCTGAAGCATTTCCCTGGACCAGGCACCTAAAAATACAAATATGAACCAGTTTCTATAATGCTTTTCTTAGTGCAACAACAACAAAAAAAATCGTTTTATAATATCCTAATTTTTCTCTGTAATAAGGATGATATATTATGGAGTCAGATGTTGGCCTATATTTAGAACTAAACTGTGCTGCCTTCTTGATAAGACTGAGGAGATGATACATATGAGGGCTGTCCAGAAAAATTCCAGCCATTGTCAATATAATGAGAATGGTTACATGGCTGGATACTTCCAGACAGCCTTTGTTTCTTGTTGTTGTTTTTGTTGTTGTTGTTTAAGATTTATTTTATTGTTTGAGAGAAGGTGAGAGAGAGAGAAAGGGAGAAGGGGAGAGGGCCCAGAGCAGTCTCTATAGTTGTACACTGTTAGTTGTGACATGGGTGTCATTCCACAAAGGTGAATGTGTGGCAGCCTGGGGCCAGAACTGGACAGGAGGCCTCCTGCATGGGAGATGGAAACCTTCACTGTGGGCCTCGGTGGTTACCGGGTGCACTGCAGTTCAGCATATGGGTTTACATGGGCCAGGGCTGGGATTCAATCCCTGGCCCTTGTGATTGCAAGGCAAACACTCAACCTGCTGAGCTATCCCCACATCCTCCCAGACAGCCTTTGTATATTTAAGGTATGCATTTTCCTAGGGAAGGCACTTCAATTGATCTCTTCTTCTTCCCAAGGTAGACAGAGTTTGCATCTGTTAGCTTACTTGTTCTAGTATTTTAAACATAAAAAAGTCTGACTGCATGTTCATATAAAGTATTAGGAAACTACCTCTCTAACTCATTTTATATTTATTTTCAAAAAGGCAGTTCACCAAAGGTCCAATTCAGCAGGTGTTCATTTTAAATCAGAAAGTCCACCTCCTGGCTTAAACCCTCTAACGTGACACCTAAAGTCACCAAAACAACTAGATAAGTAACCAATAACCAAGCCTAAATACCATTGAGCGGAAAAAATTTAAATGTTATTAGAATAAAACTTCGGAAGTGAGGCTGTGAAAAAGTAAAGGTGTTACTTTCCCCTGACCACAAAACTCATTCACTGAAGTCCAAACTCACAGTACCTCAGAATGTGACCTCATTTGAAGACAGAATCACTACAGAAATAATCAAGATAAAGTGAGGTCATACATGTAGGCTGAAATCCAGTGACTGACTGGGGCCACATAAAGAGAGGGAAGTTTGGAAACAGAGACAGGCAAAGAGGGAAGACAGATGTGAGTGTCTTAGGACAAGAATGCCATTTATAAGCCAAAGAGAAAGGCATGGAATAGGTTCCCTAAAAACAATCAATAGTGCCGATATCTTGATTTTGAACTTCAAGCCTCCAAAACTGTAAGACAAGAAATACTTGTTCTTTAGGCCACCCAGTTCGTGGTAGTTTGTTACAGCAGCTCTAGAAAAATAATACAAAAATATATCCCAAAACTAGAAAAGAACAGTCATATGATATAATAAAATACCTGAGCTTGATAAAAATTGCTTCAAATTAAACAGGATAGAACACTATAAGTGTGCATCATCTTAATAAATTCTTAAACAGGTATCATAAATAAAAAATAAAACCAGAGTTACTAATCATAGAACAAAATCTTGTATTTGGCAGGAACCTTAGAGTTTGTTCAGCATTACCAATAATTATTTATACTTCCTCATTCAGCCACTGCCACTTTTCTCTTCTCCCCTTACTAGCAAAACTCTTCACAGTTGCCTGTTCTCACTGTGTCTGCCTCCTTTCTTCTCATTCTCTCCTGAACCCACTCTAATCAGGTTTATGCCTCTATCACTTCATAAAAAAGTACTTTTCAAGATTGCTGATGACCTCTACTTCACAAAATCCAACCATCAATTCTCAACATTCCTCTCACTACAACTAAATGAACACTAAATTTAGTCCTTCACTCTCTTCTCCTTCAACACTTCGTTCATTTGGCCTCTGGGAGACGATTCTCCTCCATCAGCTCTCTTAACTCTCCTGATGTGCCCCAGCGCTTGGTCTTTGACCACTTTCTTCTCCTGTTAAAATCACTCCTTAGGAAATCTTAGTATATGAGGGCTTGCCAGAAAGTAAACAGCAATTTAGCCATTCTTGTTACACTGACAATGGCTAGATTTTTTCCAGACAGCCCTTATATATATATGAAATATATACAATTATTTCTATATATTAGTATGATATATAAAAATAAAATTTATTTTATATACAAAATATATACAGAATACAATTGCTTCTCACTACTCCACCCCTAAAATTTTAATCTAAGCTGCCATAATGCCTCACCTAGATTACTGTAACAACCTAACTTATCTGTTTTCACCCATGTCTCCAGCATCTGGTTTTGACATAGCAGCCAGGTTGATCTTTTTACATATGAATCATATCATGTTACTTCCATGCTAAGAACTCTTCATGGCTCTCATCTCATTCAGAGTAAAAGTAAGTCTTTAACATGCCCTAAATGGTTCCATGTGATCTGCCACACACCATCCACCTGTGATCTCTACATTTGTAACTTCTGTCATATCCCCCTCACTCATTCTACTCCAGCCAGCAGGTCACTCTTCTATGAACATGCCAAGTATACATGCACCTCAAAGACTTGGCACTTGCTACCCCATGTGCCCGAAAGCCCTTTCCCCAGATGGCTACATGGCTTGATCCCTCTCTTCATTCAGGTACTGCTCAAATATCATAGTATCAAAAGTCCTTTCCTGACCTCTTAAACACCTGCTCTGTCCCCTCATTTCTCTTATGTTTCTTTTTAGACTTATCACCATCTGTCATTTATTTTATAAACTCCATAAGAGCAGGAACTCTGTTTTTGTACACTGATGTATTCCTGGTAGCGTGACCAGGAATAAAACACAAAAGAGGGGCTGAATAAATATTTGTTGAAAGAATGAATGAACATTGCATGTTCTGGAATAGAGTAGGTATGAAACAAATGGCACTTTGAAAACTAACCATTAGACAAGTGACTCTTAACTCTGGCTATACACTGGAATGTTGCTTGGACCCTGTCCTCAGAGATTCCTAAGTTGGAAATAAGTTATTGGTTTGTGATTCTAATGTGTATCCAGGTTGAAAACCTCTACATTAGACTATAAGTTCCTTTAAAAAAATGATTCTTTTTTTCATCTTTGTACCTCTGGCACAGTGGTTGGCAAAAAGATTAAATGTTTAAATGAATCAGCAGAAATGGTCATTTAGTCTTGCTGTATACTGTGATTGAGGAAGAACTAACCAGTTTATAAAGCAAGTCTCTTCCATTGCTGTACCTCTTCAAAGGTTACAATTCTTCATTAATCTAAGGAAATATCTTCTTCACTATAATGTCCATGCATTGGTCCCAGGTCTATTGCCTGAAATATTCCTGACAATTTTCATAGTACATTTAAAACAACTGGCATGAGCCCTTTCTTTGAGCTTATTCTCTAGTCCAGACAAATCAAAGTAAATGTAAGAAGTGTTTGCCTCAGACTCATTCCACCTGGGCAGGGAGAGGGGAGTATGTCAGCCACAAATAATGACATTAAGTTCAGGTATTAAATAATAATTAGAGGTAAGCTGTATCAAGGAGAGCGAGAAAATGGTTTTTCAGATGTGACCATGAGTGAAGCGTGTATGGATGAAAATGCATGATGATCTCTGAAAACTGAAAATTGTGGTTACATTGCTGAATCCGAAAGAGGGGTAAAATGGAAGGGGGTAAAAGACATAAAGGAAAAGCTTAAAAAGTCCCCTGAGACCACATGATAAAGGACCTTATATACCCCTGTTAAAATGCTTTATTTTATGACAGACTGGATCCACATGGTTTGTAGATGAGAAGGAAGAAGACTAATAAAATCAAGTAAACAGCTAGTAGCCAATCAAAAATGAAAGCAAGTAGAAAAACTAGTTTCAAATGGAGGAGAAGAAAATGAATTTGGTTTAATATATATTTAATTTGAAGGATTCCAGGACATGCCATTAGAGGTGTTATTTAAGAAATTGTAAATGTGCTTTGGAGAATCAGAAGTTTGGATTCAAGTCATTTAAACAAAGATTGTATCAATAAATAAGACAAACAGATGAAAAATGTTAACATTGTTTCTCCATAGTGGGACTGCAGCTGGTTTCCAGCTTTTTTGCTTGTTCAAATTATTCGAGTTGTTTATAACTCGAGTTATTATTCAAGTTATTATTCGAGTTGTGTATGTATTATTTCTATTTACAGAAATATAAGAATAAAGAAAAATTTGGCTAAGAGTCAGAGAGGACATGTACAAAGCAAAGACCAAAAGCAAAAACCTGGGATAACCAATGTTTACAAAGAAGTAACAGAAAACTGGCTCGCTAAAGAAATAAGGATATAAGATTGAGTAACACCAAATTTCAGCATCTCAGAAAGCAACAGTAGAACAGCCTGAAAATGGTTAAATGCTATAGAGAAATGGAGTAGGATGAGGATCAAAGAAGCCTGTGGTAATTAGGAGATGATTACTAACCATAACAAGACATTTAAGAAAATGATGGGAGAAAAGCCAGACTGCAGTGAGTTGGAAAGAGAGTTACCTTGATTTAGAAATCAAGGTAAAGAGTTGGATTTTGAAGAAAAAGTCATAAAAAAGCCATAGCTGAAAAGGAGATCAGGTTAAGGACTGCCTTTATCAGTGTCCATCATAGAGAATGCAGAACTCAGTACTATAAATTCAAGTGAGTCACTTTGATTATCTCTGTCCTGTCAAAGTCATCACTTACTGCTACAGAAGAAATAAATCTAAATGGGACATGTCAGCCAGTGCCTCGATCATAGTACCCATCAGTACCTTTTGTCTTTCCAGAATTAAAAATTTAAAAAGTCCCCCAAATTTATAGGACCACAACTAATCTAAAAGAGCTCTTACCTTGTTCTAAATGCAAATATATTAGTCAACTAAATTCCAATCACATTCCACACAAAAGAAAGAAAAATACAACTAAACCTAGCTATCTTGCTTAATATACTTATAAAATATAATTCCAACTAACAATGAACATATAGAATTGTCCTTCCAAATGAACACAAAGACTGCTCTCATTACCCAGAGAGTACACAAATGCTCATCACCATAAACTTAAAAAAGTTCTTATCTTATTTCTGACTGAGTAGGGGAGAACCACTTTTCTCACTTGCATTCTGAGAGACATGTGCTCACTAATAGATAATAAAATGACTGACAGGCAGGTAGGCAGGCAAGTGGAAGTCGTTCCAACAACAAGCATATCTAACTGACCAATGATTAGTTCCTCAAAAATTAAAATTTATCTGAATTAGCACTAACTACTGAACCAAACAGAAAATAGGATCACCTCCCAGAATAGCTCAGAACACCAAGAGCCTCCTTTACATTTATATTTTAGGCTGCTGCTGCTGAAATATAAACAACCTATTTGGAGTACTCACTAATGAGTTCTTGATATTCCTAGATTAAATTATCATATTGGAGCTTAAGATCATCAAGTACTATGATTAGAACTATGAGTATGTTTAAACAAAAATAGGTAGGCATATGTGATATAGCCATACAATGATGGAATGCTACTCAGCAATAAAAAGGAACTAATTATTGAATACATCACAATGTGAATCAGTCTCAAGTCATTCTGATAAGTGAAAAAAAGCCATGCCACAAAAAAAAAAAAAAGTGCACGCTGTGTGATTCCATTTATATAAAATTCTAGAAAATGCAACTGAATCTGTAGTGACAGAAAGCAGATCAGTGGCTGCCTGTGAACAGGGTGGAGGAAGGATTGGATTACAAGGGGAAGCAAGAAACCTTGGGGAATACTGGAAATGACTCTCTTGATTATGGTAATGCTTTCAGGAGTATATACTATATGTTAAAACTAACCAGAGTCTTCACTTCAAATATAATATGTAGTTCACTACACTCCAATTAATCCTCAACAGAGTTAAAAAAAAAATATTGAGGCAATTGTTTAACCTTTGCATAAAATACCTGAATAACACTTCAAATCAATATCATTTACATTTGAATGAGTGGAATAACAAATGATTATTTTTAATGTGTTAATGTGTCTAGAACAGCAACTTAGAACAACAAGAAGAAGAAAAGGACCACCTAGAACAATATCTGGCACATATAAAACTTTAAAGAAAGAGGAATAAAGAACAAAAATATTAAAATTATTGTGGTAAAATAATTGAACTATGATCCATTGATTTTTATTCCAAATTGTCTTTGATATACCACACTGTTTTTTCAACAACTAGGTTTGGCTTTTTATTTTTGAAGTTTCACAGGCTTCTGGTTTAAGATGTCACACTCCTGCTTAGTACCTCTTTGTCTCAGCCTTTATTCTCAGAACCGTTCAGGTAAAAACGCAGGCAGAGCATGCCCTAGGTCCAGTGCCTGGCATGTGCATACCATGGAAGAACTGAAGACAGCTCTGCTTCTTTAAAATTCTAAAACAATTCTTCTAAAAAAAAAAAATATTTTAATTTCTTCTCCTTCTAAAATTCTTCTAAATATACTTCCCTTGATCAAGATCTGGTAATGCCAGAATGAGATCCTCTTGGTTGATCAGCACAGCATGGGAAGAAAGTCTGTCAAAGGACAGAAATTGGACTAGGCACTAACTCTGCACAGACACCACATCCTCAAGAGAAGAGGAGCAATGGTCACAGCCACTCACATACCTGTGCATGGGTAAAACGATCAGTACAGAGAGGTCTCCTTGTTAAAACAAGTGCAACACTAACATCGACATTGGAGGAGATAATAGGTGTCTAAAACACAGGAGAAAGGGATTACTCAAATAGGCTTCTGAAACATGTGAGAAGGGGATTACTACATTGTGAAAAGGGAATCATCTAAAAATGACTGACAAAAAGAAAAAAATTAATAAATAGCTTCTTGGTGAATTTAGTAAGATTTAATACACAGCCTCTTAGAAGCAACTGGAGAGAGCTGTAAGTATAGACCAGTTCTGTGCAGGCAGAAAGGAAGGTAATGGGTTTTAGTAGAAAATGTGTCCCAACACTGGAGATATATATGTCCCAACCTATGACTCACTAGCTTTGTCATCTTTTGCAAGTTATTAATCACCTTTGAGCTTCAGCTTCCTCATTTCTTAAAGCAGAGATATGGATTGCTCTGAAGATTACTGCTAATATAGTATAAGATTACTGCTAATATAAGTTTTACACATTTAATTATTCAATAAATAATACCTATTATCAAAGAAACTGAAGAATTAATAAGACCACTATGTAAGAGACTAGATATACAATTAGTTTCCAAAAACCAATGGCTTTTCAACATATCAGGAAAAAAATCAATTAAAAGGTAAAATGGTGAAAGAAAACTGTCACAGAAATAGTAACAAAAAAGTGATTAGGAACATAAAGACTATACAAGTGAGAAATACAGAGTGCATCAAACCCTGAAGCAATGTCTTTAAATGTGAACATAATACTATAAAAAATATTTTTTCCAAATAAATGAAAAAAACTTAACAGAATCCAAGAGAAAATCCTTGTGCTTTTTAAAAACTTCTCTGAAGTTGAACTGGAAGACTAAATGCAGTGAGAATAGCTGGAAAATCTTTAAATGAAATAAAGCAAGTATGTAAAATCATACTATAAAACTCAATGTGCAATTTTGGTACAAAAAAAGCAATAGTTCAGAAAGTAGCCCCAAAAGAAATCAAACTTGGGGATGCCAGGATAGCTCAGTGGTTGAGTGCTTGCCTCACGATCATGAGATCTGGGGTTCAATTCCCAGTACTGACGCATGCAACCCCATATGCTGAACTGCGGCACAACTGGTAACCACTTGGATGGCTCAGTGGTGAAGGTTCTTGCTTCCTATGCAGAAGTACCCTGGTTCAGTTCCTGCCCTACATGGCTCCATGTCCACTTTTGTGGAATTAAACTACATCACAACTAATGATGTACAACTATGGAGACTGCTCTGGGCCCTTCCCCCTTTTCTCTTTCTCTCCTTCTCTCAAACAATAAAATATATCTTTAACAAAAAATAAATCAAATTAATGTTTGTGTGTGTGTGTGTGTGTGTGTGTGTATATATATATATATATATATATATATATATATATATGCTGTATGTTACACATAGAACAGTAGATTATATAGACAATATATACCCATACAGTAGGTGGTAGGGAAAACAAATCAATGGAGAAATAATAAATTATGGGTTATTCAAAATACTATTTTTGAAAACTGCCTATTCAGAAATTAAAGTCAGAGGCTTACCTTACATCAGACACTGAATAAAATTCTAGATTAGTCAAAATATTAAAATAAGTTCACAGCATATTGGTAAATACCAAAAAAGATAGATTACCAAACTGAAGTTACAAAATATTCCCATTTTTGTAAGCATGCATGTCTATGCATAATAACAAGATATATACAAAGATATTTGACAGTTCTGATAGAGGCAGTATACCCTGATGGTTAAGGGTGTGGACACTGGGCAGCACCCAGGCTCACAAGTTATTTAACTACACTGGAAGTATTAGGACTGCGATCATTAGAGTTTAGATGAGTGAGTTATTAATACATGAAATGCCTTAAAATGGTACCTTATTGTTCTTTTAATGTATTATTCCTATTACAAATGCAAAGATGTTAGGAGTGCTGTGTTTATTTGGTGGGATTATGGGTGTTTTTTTGCTTCATTTTTATAAAAAGTACATATATTGTTTTTAATTTTAAAAAGGGCAAATGTAAAAAATAAAACCACAAAATAAAGTACAGCAAATGATGCTATTTATCTGCTCTTTAGATAGGAAAGCACTTCCCTAGCATACCCAAAACAGTTCTGTTTAATCATCTACTGTTATTTTGGTTCAAGTTATTGCTTAATATGCATTAATGATATGCCCAATAATTATTAAATAGAAGTCTGCATTAAATTTAAATTTCATATGACCAATTCTTTCCACTATCATTTTAGGATGTTAAATTAAACACAAAAGGGCATTGTTTTATGTTTACACTGTAGCAATCTTAAAATACAATGCTATGGATGATCAAGTAAGAAAGAATGTGCCCTAGGACTAAAGCACCAAGGATAAAGATTTATCTTCTCACCTGTTAGAACAGAATATACATATACAATCATTGAACAGCCCCTTAAATCCACCATAGTAATATAGGCACAGTGCAGTAAATGGTGCCCACAGACGTGACACAGGCCAACAGTTTGTCAAAAACAGGAACTTTGCAACTTTCAGAGTTCAAAGAAGCAGCACAGGGCTATACAGACATAAAACATCTTGAATGAACTAAATTCTACATTCTATTATCTACAGTTCTGATCTAGTTCTCTAAATGAGCATTATACCAACACCTCTTATACATGATGGCACTTAATGTATTTGAACCTCACTATTGTGACCAACTTAAATCTTCTATGAGCTAAAAATTCTCAAATCCTTTGATCAGTCTTCAAATATTTAGAAATGCTTTTCCAATAGTTCATATACCTCGTTGGCACATCAAGCCAATATATCCCTATTTTAATGTCCCTCTGCCAATATTGGATCTAAGTTGAATTAATGAGCTAAGTGAACTGCCCACCTTCTATGAGCCAAGCACTCTGCTCATATTAACAGAGCCTAAGACACCACCTCACCCCATCATTGCTTTAGCAGTCACATGACATCTGTAGCTTCAAAAGTACTTTTAAGCAAGATTCCCTCATCCTGTGCTTAAACATTTAAATTTGAGAACCAAAAGGAAAAGTCTATATTTAAAACAATTATATTTATCCAATATTCTAGCCTTTTGAATCATAATTCTGCTTTTCAACTCATTAGGCATCATGCCCAGCTTTCTGACTTTACAAAATCTGGTTAAGCCTTCTCAAAACCAAAGCATTGATTAAAATAATAAAAGCAAAACAGTACAGAGATCAGCTACTAAAACCAAAGGTATTACATTGGAAACCTTCATCCAGGTTAGCATCAACTCCTTAAATTAATAGTATGAAAGTAATTTGTTCAAATAGCCAAGAATCTGCCTAGTTATACCATCATTCAGCACATACTTATGCATCTCGTATACAAATTTATGACATTTTGAATGTCTTACCAACATCAAGAATTACATGTCTGTATCATACTCCAGACCGACAGGTCACCTACCCCTCAAACCTCAGTGCTATCATGCTCCCGGCTGTGCCTTTTCAGTTTAGTTCTCAGTGGTTGCTCACTCTGCTTGCTTCTTCTATGCAGGCATTTCCCTGAGCTCTCTCCTCAACATACTGCCCTTGCTATGTGCTCGGAGCCTAAGTGACTTCATAACAACACCAGTGGCTTCATTTCTTATATGCTCATGACTCCCAAGTTGTCTGTTGGTTACACTCCCATACATTTAACTATCTCTGAGAGAGCACTCTTTGGATATCCCTTGGGCACTTTAAACCTAAGATGACCATAATAAATTCATTCTCTTTCTTCCAGCCACCGCCTCTTCCTCCTAAATTTTCATTCTCTCTTTTTTTTTAAGATTTATTTTTATTGTTTGAGACAGAGAGAAGGGGGAGGACTCAGAGCAATATCCATAGTGGTACCTCATCAGTTTTAGACAGTTTCATTCCACACAGGTGGGCACAGGGGTGTGCAGAGTGGGAACCAGGCCTGGGGCCTTCCACATGGGAAACATGCCCCAGTTCAGCATATGGGTCCACATGGGCCAGGACCAGGACTCAATCCTCAGACCCCAAGGCCATAAAGCAAGCGCCTATCCTGCTGAGCCATCCCAGCATCTCCAGAATTTTCATTCTCAATGAAATGCAAAATATCTACCCAGTAATCCCAGGTGAAAAGCCTAGAAGTTGTAGTAGACTAAAATATATCACTCAGTTGTCAAATCTATCTCCTAACTTCTCCCATCATTCAGCATTTGCTTAGCTCTTTATCTCATCATCAGAAGGGCAACATTCTCCTAACTGATCTTCATTCCTCCAATATGATCCCCCTTTTATCTTCCTCCACTCACAAACAATAATATTTCTAATCTGATATCAATGGCTCCCCACATCTGTCCTCACAAGACCCTCAGTCTCTGCCTTCTTTATAATGTAAATACCTCTTGCCACTCCTGCCCTTGTGCCTTCTTCACAGAAGCCCTTGAAATTGTCATTTGATTTAATTCCTCTGTGGAGTCACACAACCTATATTTTTCAATGAGATCTGCTGGCCTCTGCATCCTGTAAAGCAGTTCTGGAAATCTTTCAAAATTCAGCTCAAATAGCACTTTCTTTGAAGCCGGGGCCCCTTAGTCTGATTTAGTCGCCCCTTCTCTGTACTTCCATATAACCCTGTGCATAACTTCTCACAGCACTTAACTCATCCATACTATAATCACAGACTTATGTATTATTCATCTTCCTATAAGAAAACTACATGATATGAGCTCATTAAATGCTAGCTGAACACAGAAACATATAAATGGTCACAGAAAAAGAAGTACAAAGAATTAAATAAAGCTGTCTTAAAATTTCAAAAACACATTCTTACAACAAGGATTATCAATCCAAACCCAGAATTCTTGATCACTCTGCAGTTGCTTCAGTATTTTTCTTAGCCAAACACATGGAAGACTTCTTATATTGTAGGAATTTAATAAGATACTATGCACCAAACATCAGTTTTTAAAAATTAAAACTTATTTGTATTTTGATATATTAAGGGAAGGAATTCCATATACATTTTTATGGTCTAAATAATTCATTCCATTCTCTGGGTATTATATCATCTCAAAACATGTAGACAAGAAAAAAATCTAGAGAAATAGTTTCAATGTATATATATATATATATATATATATATATATATATATATATATTATCTGTACTACATAAAGAGCTCATATATGTAAAGAAAACAGTAAGTGAAAATGCCAAAACAGAAAACTCCACAAAAATGAAATACATAAAGCTAAATGGCATGAAAAATATTGACCATCAGTTGTGATTACAAAATTATAAATTACACCAATAAAATTCCATTTTCCACCATCAATTAGTAATGATTAATAAATAACAGTTCGCAGTGTTGCCAGGAGATGTAGAGTTGAGAGCTGTCCATAAGTAGATGATTTGAAGCCAAGATACTGGATGACTTCACCAAGCGTATGAGGATGACAGAAAAGACCAAGGATTAAGGCCTGGAATGCAGCAAAGTAAAGTCAAGGAGATGAGGGGGGAAGGACAAAGACCAAAAAGGATCATAGCTGAGTAAAAGAAACACCATGAGAGTGTGGTGTGGTTGAAGACAAGTAAATGTTTCATTGGTAACCGAGCAATCAGTTAGTCCTGGTGTTTCTAATAAGGCAGGTAAGGACGAGTAATGATGGCTGGATTTAGCAAATGGCCCATAAGTAAACAGTGGCAGGCATTCAGATGATGCTATATTTTGCAATATAGGTATTACACATTAAAACATTCATAAAGAAGTGTTAATGTGATTGGGAAATGCTTATAATAAGAGGAAAAGTTATAACTTCTACATACAATATGAGGTCACTTTCAGGGTTTAAAAAACATTTATAGGTAGGAAATGTGCTAAAACATAAATATTGGATATCGCTAAGTGGACAAACTAGCGCTAACGTGTCTTCTTTTATATCTTCCTTTATTTTCTAAAAGTGTCACAATGTACAACTTCCATAATTAGAAAAAAATACTTCTATAAAATACTTTTATAAGTAAACAAATTTTCCTGTCCATGTCCCAGTCCTTTCATATTTCAATCCATCCCCTTAGAAACACCATTCTCAACTTACACAAGAATAATAACTAATAACTGGCATTGCATTAAGATGTACAAAGCATTTTATAACACAGTACCTTGGTCCTCACAGGAACTCGAATGTGAAAAAGGCAGGAGTTATTATCTCCATTTGTAAACACTGAAAGACTCAATGAGGTTGATTTGCTAAAGATCACACAAACCAGTGTCAGGGCTCACATGTAAATTCTTTGACAACCTTCACTATTACTTCTACTACAAGAGGTGGCTTTGCGATTGGAGCAAAATATAAACACTCCATCTCCATAAGAAACAAACATCAGAAAACATTTACCAAGAAGGCTTATATTTATTACCATGTTTTTACCATTTTACCATTACCTCTTAATATTACCATGTTCTTCTATTTTAATGTCTATCTCAGAGAAAGGCATTTAATAATTTCCATGCCTGCATCTTCTACTGGGCTGTAAGCACCTAGAGAGGGATGACAATATCCTCTAAATCCTGTCCTGTCACGAGCATCCTTCCTAGTGCCTGGTGTACAGCAGATAACTGAGAAATGCTTACTTACGCACTTCATGGTAACAAGAGGAGCTCATTCTCCCTCCATTTGGTGTGATTATTTTAGGAGTTTCTGAGATGCTCTGCTGAAGCAGGAAGGGAGCAAGGGCTACAGTTAAAGAACTTTTCACAAAGAAACAAGTCCCTGGATTTCAGAAAACTAACATGTGTTCCTCACATTATACCTAGACCAATGGTTCTCCAACTACAAGATGAATCATAAGCCCTAGAGAGCTGGTTATAACACAGACCACTGGGCCACAATGCCAGGGTTTCTGATTTAGTAGGGTGTGTGCAGGGCCCAAGAACTTGCATTTCTAACAAGTTCCCAGCTAATGTTGACACTGCTAGTACTAAGATCACACTTTCAGAACCAGTGACCTAGAGGAAAAAAAGCCTATAAAAGCAAAGCTTTGAGTAGTAATAAATGGTATCTTGAACTCCAGAGCTGTAAAAGGAGTTGAAAGTAAACTTCAATATATTTTGATCACTGGATATTTACTTCAGACTCTTAAATCTGGTACATCTGAGAGCAGATGCCAATTAGGATTATATGCATTACAAAGATCAATTACTTTTTATAATTGAAAAAGTGGAAGCCATCCACTCTACTGTACAGTATTTTCAAAGCAGTGATTAGTGCTCCCAGGGAAGAGGACCTATATCTTATTCATTTAAAAAAAACCCTAACACACTTTAAACAAAAATATATTTAATCACTGTTTACTGAATAAAATGATGAAATTTCTCCCCTCAGTGAGCTGATCATGTACTTGGGGTGCACGCATTCAGAGCCTCTGGTAAAACATATGGTACCGCTGTGTGATTTAGAAAATGCTGCCCCTGTGGGCATATGAATTAGAAAAAGATACTCCTTCCTATGGACAGATGCAGACCTGTGCCAGGGCAGCTGGCTGGGTACACTGAACACTAGATGGACCCTAGCTCTTACATGCTCCTGGAGCTGGGTGCCCTTGTACAGAGTACAACTTGCCCATCCATATGGGCAGTCCTATGTGTGCAAAACAATTATTGGACAGCATATGCATTCCCAAGAGTAAGCAATGGCCTGTGGCTGGAATCCAGAGAAAAGATCACTGGTCTTTAGGTAATCCAGGAAGGGTTAAATGAAGCACAGCAATTGATCTAGGCCAGAAGGCTCCCTCATTGAGATATTCTAACACAACCACTATGGCCTACATCCAACAAACTCCTACTCATCCTTAGGGTCTTAGCTTAAGCACCTTGTCCTCAGCTCCCCATGCGCAAATAACAGGAAGGCTATCCATTCCCACTGAGCGGTCACTTTCCATAAAAGCACTAAGACAAATGTAATTACATGATATGTGGTATTGTTTTGATTCTGTCCCCATGAGATAAGAAAACTCAATGTGGGCAGGGGCCATATGTTTTGTTCATCATTTTACTGCTATTACCTCATATATAAGTACACAATAAAGATGGTCTTAATATTGAAATATTACATATAACTTAGATTTTTTTTATTGTTAAATTTAATGAGGTGACATTGGTTGGTAATAATTAGATAGTTTCCCGATGTACAAGTCCACATCACATCACCCAAGCATCGCATTATGTGCCCACCACCCAGAATCAGCTCCCCTTCCATCACCGTATATCCAGTGCCCACTCCCACTTCCCCCCACAACTCTCCCTCCCCCCTCATCCCCCCTCTCCAGGTAACCACCAAACCATT
>PVKE010019705.1:0-28221 GCA_004027555.1 Craseonycteris thonglongyai | reverse complement strand
GTGTTGCCTCGGAAGTGGGGGGTAGTCTTATACAGCGAATATAGGCCTAAACCTATGTTTTAACTGTAAAATTAGGGGGTCGTCTTATACGCCCGGTCGTCTTATACGCCGGAAAATACGGTAATCTCTGTACTGCCTTCCATAGTATTGATACCAATTTACATTCCCACCAGCTGTGTGAGGGTTCCTTTTTCTCCACAACCTTTCCAGCACTTGTTATTCCTTTTTTTGTTGATTATAGTCATTCTAACAAGTGTGAAGTGGTATCTCATTGTGGTTTTAATTTGCATTTCCTTATTGCTAGTGATGTTGAGCACTTTTTTCATGTATCTGTCTTCTGGAGAGAAGTGACTGTTCAGGTCTTCTGCCCATTTTTTAATTGGATTGTTTGTTTTTGTGTTGTTGAGTTGAATGAATTCTTTATATATTTTAGATATTAGCCCCTTATCGAAGGCATTGTTTGCAAGTATTGCCCCCCATTCAGTTGGTTTCCTTTTTACTTTGTTGATGGTGTCCTTTGCTGTGCAGAAGCTTTTTAGTTTGATACAGTCCCCTTCATTTATTTTTGCTTTTACTTCCCTTGCCTTCAGGGTCAAGTTCATAAAGTGCTCTCTGAGTCCAAGGTCTATAAGTTTAGTCCCAATGCTTTCTCCTATGCAGTTTTTGTTTCAGGTTTTATTTGGAGGTCTTTAATCCACTTTGAGTTAATTTTGGTATTTGGTGACAGTTCACAGTCTAGATTCATTCTTTTGCATGTGGTTTTCCAATTTTCCCAGCATCATCTACTGAGGAGGCTTTCTTTTCTTTATTGTATATTTTTTGCTCCTTTGTCAAAAGTTATCTGTCCATATATCTGTGGGTTTATTTCTGGGTTTTTTATTTTGTTCCATTGGTCTGTGTGTCTATTTTCCTGCCAATACCAAGTTGTTTTGATTATTAATGCTCTGTAGTATAAACTGAAGTTGGAGAGTGTGATGCCTCCAGCCTTATTCTTTTGCTGTAGGAATGCTTTGGTGATTTGGGGTCTTTGTGGTTCCATATGAATCTCATGATTGTTATTTATTTTTTAATCTACTGCTTGAAAAAATGTCTGTGGGATTTTGATGGGAATTGCATTAAATATGTATATTATTGCTTTGGATAATCTGAACATTTTAACTATGTTGATTCTTCCAATCTATGAACACAGAATATCTTTCCACTTCTTTGTATCTTCTTCAATTTCTTTTGATAGTGTCACATAATTTTTCACGTATAAGTCCTTCACGTTCTTTGTTAAGTTTATTCCTAAGTATTTTATTGTTTTGATTTTGACTGCAAAACGTATTTTTTTCCTCATTTCTTTTTTTGAAGTTTTGTTGTTTCTATATAAAAATGCTGTAAATTTTTGTACATTGATTTTGTATCCTGCAATTTTACTGTATTCATTTATTAATTCTAATAGCTTTCTGGTGGAGTCTTTATGATTTTCTATATAAAGGATCATATCATCTGCAAAAAGTGACAGTTAAACATCTTTACTCCCAATTTGGATGCTTTCTTTCCCTTGCCTAATGACTGGCTAGAACTTCCAGCACTGTGTTGAGTAGCAGTGGTAACAGGGGACATTCCTGTCTTCTTCCTGATTTTAGAAGAAAAGATTTCAGTTTTTCCCCATTCAGTATGACATTCGCTAAGGGATTGTCATTTATGGCCTTTATTATGTTGAGGTACTTTCCTTCTATACCCATTTTATTAAGTGTTTTGATTATAAATGGACGTTGTATCTTGTCGAATGCTTTTTCTGCATCAATTGATATAATCTTATGGTTTTAATCTTTTATTTTGTTTATGTGGTGTATTACATTGACCAATTTGCATATGTTGAACCATCCATATGCCCCTGGCATGAATCCCACTTGATTGTGATGTATAATCTTTTTAAAGCATTGTTTTAGTCTATTTGCTAGTATTTTGCTTAGGATTTTTGCATCAGTGTTCATCAGAGATATTGGTCTATAGTTTTCTTTTTTTGTGATGTCCTTGCCAGGGTTTGGTATTAGGATAATGTTGGCCTCCTAGAATGAGTTGGAAAGTATTGCCTCTTCTTCAGTTTTTTTGGAAAAGTTTGAGGAGGGTAGGTGTTAGTTACTTGTTGAATGCCTGGTAAAACTTGTTAGTGAGACCAACTGGTCCTGGACTCTTGCTTTTGGGGAGGTTTTGGACTATTATTTCAATTTCCTTACTGTTGATTGGTCTGTTTAGATTATTCAATTTTTCTTGGTTCAGTCTAGGTAGACTATATGTTTTTAAAAACTTATCCATTTCTTCTAGATTGCAAAATTTGGTGGAATATAGACCTGCATAGTATTCTTGTACAATCCTTAGTATTTCTGTGATATCAGTTGTCATTTCCCCTCTTTCATTTCTAATTTGGATTATTTGTGTCCTTTTATTCCCCTAGGTGAGCCTAGCCAGAGGTTTGTCAATTTTATAATTTTTTTCAAAGAACCAGCTCTTTGTTGCATTAATTTTTTCTATTTTTTTAATTCTGTATTTAATTTAAGGGTGTCCCAAAATTCATGCAAGAAGTAGTTTTGATAGAAAACAAAGGTTTATAATTGAAAGTTGTAAATTTTTGTTGCTCAACAATGAAAATGCATTGTTCTTTCGTGTAGTGCTCCATTTTTAATAACCCTGGACTGTCAGCTATCACGCTGTCTTTTTTTGTTGTTGTTGTTGGCAACACTTTACTGCACAAATGACGCAAAACTCAAATCTTGCGTGAATTTTGGGACACCCTTTAGTTCTGCTTTAATTTTTATTATTTCTTTCCTTCTGCTGACTTTGGGTGTTTTTTGTTCTTCTTTTTCTAGTTCTTGAAGAGGTGATATTAAGTTGTCTCCTTGTGATTTTTCTTGTTTCTTGAGATAGGTCTGTAGTGATATAAATTTCCCTCTTATTACTGCTTTCACTGCATCCCAGTAATTTTAGTATGTTGTGTTTTCATTGTCATTTGTTTCTCTATATTTTTTAATCTCTTCATTTATTTCTTCTTTGATCAGTCACTTTAAATAACATGTTGTTTAATCTCCATGTATATGTGGTTTTTCCTGCTTTCTTTTTGTAGTTAATCTCCAATTTCAAAGCTTTGTGATTAGAGAATACACTTGGTATGATTTCAATCTTCTTAAATTTGCTGAGGCTAGCTTTGTGTCCCAACATATGGTCTATCCTTGAGAATGTTCTATGTGCACCAGAAAAAAATGTGTAGTCCTGTGTTTTAGGATGAAGTGTCCTGTAAATGTCAATTATGTCCAATTGCTGTAATGTATCATTTAAAGCTGGTATTTTCTTATTTATTTTCTGTTTGGATGATCTGTCCATGGCTGTCAATGGGGTGTTTAAGTCCCCTACTATAATTGTGTTTTTCTCAGTTTCTCCTTTTAGATCTGTTAATAGTTGCTTTGTAAATTTTGGTGCTTCTTGGTTGGGGGCATATATACTAATAAGTGTCATGTCTTCTTGTTGTATTGTCTGCTTTATCATTATAAAATATCCATCTGTGTCTCTTATTATCTTTTTGATCCTGAAGTCTGTTTTGTCAGAAGTACGGCTACAACTGTTTTTCTATGGATGCCATTTGCTTGGAGTATTTATTCCTATCCTTTCACTATGAATCTGTGTTTGTCCTTGTGGCTGAGGTGTATTTCTTGTAGGCAGCATAAGGTTGGTTTTTGTTCTTTAATCCAGTTTTCTACTCTGTGTCTTTTTAGTGGTGAGTTCAGTCCATTTATATTTACGGTGATGATTGACATATGAAGATTTCCTTTAGCCAATTTATTTTTTGTTTTCTGGTACATCTTCTTTGGATTGCTCCTTCGCTTTTTTATTCCCATCGGTTATTTTAGTTTGATGGTATTTATGACTGTTTTTTTTCTCTCTTTTTTTATGTGTCCCAGTTCTAAGTTCTTTCGGAGTGGTTACCATGAACTTTACGGAAAAGGAATTTTCATATATGCAGTGGTTCCTTTTCCTTTATTAAAAAATTATTTTTATTGTTTTTCCTTTTTGACAGAGACAGGGACAGAGACAGAGACAGAGACAGAGAGAAGGAGGAAGGCCCAGAGCAGTCTTCATAGTTGCATGTCATTAGTTTTCTATGTAGCAAGGTGACCAGACGTCCCGCTTTTGGAGGGACAGTCCCAATTTTTAACAATTTGTCTCACGTCCCGCGGTGTTTTAAAAAAGTCCCTATTTTTTGGAAAGAATGCATGACAAGCGAGGGAACGGCGGGAGAATGGGAAGGGAATATACGGTTTTCGGCGGCCATGTGGCTATTTCGCCAGGATATGAGTTTTATATTATTTTTGTTAATTTTATAATGTTAAACTTTAATAATAAATAATTGTTGAGAACTCATTATCAATAACTGCTTATCAAAGTTCGCATTGTTGATTAGTTGTTAGAATTCGACCACCATTATTTGGACTTAATGAACAATGACATTTTTTGGCATTGGCAACGACGAAAACATTTTGTAACTGTCTCTCAGATGATGCACATTGTACTGCGTGCTAGTGCTAGTTAAATAAGTGATGTCAACAAATCAGCTATTCAGATTATTTAGGTAAGTAATTTATTTATTTATTTCAGAAATACATAAATTTTCTTGAATTTTTTGTATTATTTATATTTTATAGTGGCGGAAAAAGTCTAGCGCCAGCCTTGAAAGTGACACTTATGACTTCCATTACGGCAAATTATAAAGAATACAAGTTAGTATTGTTATTATTTAGAAAGAAATATAGGATTACAATTAAAATAATTTTTAAAATATGGTTACTTTATAACAATCAAATTAATTTAATTTATAAACTAACAATAAAATATGTTCATGTAATTATGTACCTACTTACTGTGTTTTTAAGCAATATGTATATAATAATTTATAATATAATTTTAAATTATTTTTTTTAGATTTTTAACATAATGAGTAAGAAAAGAGGATACAAATTCAACGATGATCTAAGAAGTGAATTTCTTTTTATTAAAAAAACCAAAAGCGATTACATGGTAAAATGTGAGAAATGTAATGGTGAATTTTCTATTTCGCACGGTGGGAAGAATGATATTTCAAAGCACATGGAGACACAGAAACATAAAAGATATTTAAATACTGCTGCATCTTCCTACAAAATACAGGAATTTTTTCGGAAAACAACTTATGGAGACGAAGAAAAGAAATTAGCATTAGCAGAAGGATTTATGTCTTTTCATGCTATTAATCACAATCATTCCTTCAGATCTATGGACTGTACATCACAAGTTGTCAAAAAGTTATTTAACAAAAAATTTGCCTGTGCTAGAACAAAATCCGAGGCAATTGTGTGTAATGTGCTTTCCCCATATGCATTTTCAGAATTAAACAAAAATCTAGAAAAATTAATTTTATATTCATATATTCTGACGCATCTAATCATAAGGACATAAAGTTATTTCCAACCATTATTAGATTTTTTGATTCGGAAATTTTTTTTGATTTTAGAATCAAAATTAGAATTTTAGATTTCGTTTCTTTGCCCGGTGAAACTTCTGAAATAATTTTCAGTTCCATTATTAATATTTTGGAAAAAAACAATTTAAAACATAAAATGATTGCATATTGTGCAGACAACATGAATGCAAATTTTGGAGGGAAAGCGAGAAGAGGTACAAATAATATTTTTTATAAATTAAACAAAAACCTTAATCAAAACATTATTGGTGGTGGTTGTACAGTGCACATAATACATAATGCCATTCAAACAGCTGCTGACTTGTTGCCCGTAGATGTGGAAAATATTGTTATTAAAATACATTCTTATTTCTATCTACGCACTGTGCGCGTTGAAATGCTTAAAGAATTTTGTGAAACTGCGAAAGTTGAATATCAGAAAATACTTGGCTACAGTAAAACGCGCTGGTTAGCTCTTTTGCCAGCTGTCGAAAGAATTTTGAAAATATACGATCCTTTGAAATCCTACTTTCTATCACAGGATAAATGTCCCAGAATTTTAGAAGAGTTTTTTGAAAAAGTATCTTCAAAAATTTGGCTAGAGTTTGTACACAATCAAGCAGCTCTTTTTCAAAATGCTATAAAACTTATTGAAGGTGACAAAAATTTCGGTAATTGAAGTAGCAAATGAAGTTAATAATTTAAAATTTCAGTGTCAAGAGTGGTTAGAAAATAATTTTCTTCCGTTAACTATCCATAATAGTATAAGTCAGCTAGAAGCACAAGGTGCAATAAATCATGCAGAGATCATGAATCATGTTAAAAAGTTCTATAGCAACTGCATAGATTTTTTAGAAGAATGGACGGTACATTACAATGATATTGAACATTTTCATTGGGTTACATTAAAACAAGAACTTAATTTGAATGTTGTGCAAAAATCATTCGATCATATTACTCAAAATTTCCCATATAGTAATATTTCCGAAAATGATCTTTTTAATGAGGTATCATTATTAAAAAAAATATATTGATAAGAAAAAGGTTAAATCTTGGGCATCAGAAGAAATCACAATAGAGAACAAATGGTTAAAAATATTTCATCATTTTGAAACAAACCATG
Source organism: Craseonycteris thonglongyai (assembly GCA_004027555.1). NCBI lineage: Eukaryota > Metazoa > Chordata > Mammalia > Chiroptera > Craseonycteridae > Craseonycteris > Craseonycteris thonglongyai. Next base: position 21,622 of record PVKE010019705.1, on the reverse strand, counting down.
TCCCATACAATAATGCACTAAAAATTGTGGAATATGCACTGTCCTTACCAGGAACTAATGCTGCGACTGAACGCATTTTTTTCTACGGTAAATAAAGTGTGGACATCAGAAAAATCACAATTAAGTGTTGAGACTTTGAAAGCCATTTTATGTGTGAAATATAATTTAACAAATTATTATGAAAAATTTCATGACCTTTAAAGCAACGATAGCAATCTACTAAAAAAAATTCACTCAAATGAGAAATATGCCAAAGAATAAAATAATACTATACATAATTTTTTAATGTATATTTGTAAATTGTACTTACGTTGAAATTTAAAAAAATATATTACAATACTATTTTTGCATTCTATGAAAATTTTTGTTGCTCCATATAGACCAAATTTTTAATCAAGAACCCCCTCCCCCATGGTCAATGGTGTCCCGTTTCACCAATGTTGAAATCTGGTCACCTTAATGTAGTTTCATTCTACAGGTGGGTGTGGGGCTATGCAGGGCAGGAACCGGCTGGGGGCCTCCACATGGGAGTCACACCCGTGTGAGCCAAGGGGCTCCCACATGGAAGCATGCCCTGTGTGGGAGCTGTCTGGGGCATCCCACATAGAAGGCTCACCCCAGCATATGGGTCGAACAGGCTGGGGCTGGGATTGGATCCTCAGACCCTGGGGCTGCGAGATGGAGCGCTCAACCCGCTGAGCTGTCCTGGCTTCCCCGTTTCCGCTTCTTAAGAACACTTCTTATCTCCATTCTCTTAGGAAATTTAAACCTTTATTTCCTCCTTTTTGTTTTTGTTGCTCCAGTTTATTCTTATTTATTTTTACTTTTTGTTTCAGGTTTAATTGCCTCCTTCAGTATTTCTTGAAAAGCTGGCCTTGTGCTGGAGAATTCCTTCAGTTTCTGTATGTCTGAAAAGGTCTTTATTCCTCCTTCGTATCTAAAAGATAACTTTTCTGGGTACAGAATTCTTGGCTGGTGATTATTCTCCTTTAAAATTTTGAATACTTGATTTTATTTCCTTCTGGCTTGTAGAATTTGTGTTGATAAATCTGATGGTAGTCTGATGGGCTTTCCTTTATAGGTTATGGTGTCCTTTTTTCCGGCTGTCTTGAGGATTCTTTCTTTGTCTTTGACCTTTGCCATCTTCAGTATAATACGTCTTGAAGAGCGTCTGATAGGATTCAAGTAACTACCGGTCCTGTTCCTTCTTAAATTTGAGATTCCAGTTCTTTCCATAGATTTGGAAAGTTCTCATCTTCTATTTAAGTAAATTATCTGTGCCTGTGTCATCTTCTGTTCTCTCCAGAATACCTATTATTCTTATGTTATTCTTCCTAATGGACTCAGATAGCTCTTGTAGATATCTTTCATTTCTTTTTTTGTTTTTTTTTGTTTGTTTGTTTTGTTTTGTTTTGTTTGTTTTTATATCTTTTTATATTTATAGAGAGTAATTATTTTATCTTCAGTGCATATTTATTTTTATTTTACTTTTGACAGATAGAGAGAGAGACAGAGACAGAGACAGCTAGAGAACCGAACTGTGGGAACTCCCCAGCCCAGCATGTGGGTCTGCCTGGGCCGGAGCCGGGATTCGATCCTCGGTCCTCGTGGCCTCAAAGCGAGCGCTCAACCCGCTGAGCCGTCCCGGCTTTCCCTCTTTCATTTCTTTTAACTCTTAGATCTCTCTCTTTTTCCTTCTGTGAAATTTCTGTCTTTGATTTTTACTCATTCTTTCCTCCATCTGGTCAGCTCTGCTTCCTATGCTAGCTATTTTATTTTTCATTTAGTTTATTGTGTTTATCTCCAGAATTTCTATTTTCTTCTTTTTTATAGATTCAACTTTCTCTCTGAGATCACTTAGCTCCCATTGTGTACTATGTCAATTTTCTTCGATCTCTTTGAGTGTTTTCAGAATTGCAGTCTTAAGTTCTGTGTCATTTAGCTCAAATGTTTTCATATCTTCAAGTGCCTTTTCTGGAGATTTTTCTTTTTCTTTCTGAGCACCTTTGTTTACTAGGGTACTCGTTCCTGTTGGAGCATTATTTTTTCCCTGGACATGAGGACTTTTCCCCTGGTAGATGTGAAGAGACCTTTCTTTCACTTCCTAGCTGATGTTGCTGCAGTGTCTTATAATATTTTCTCTCGGTTACGGTACTTGGTTTTCTCACAGTGGGAGACTTCCTAGAAGGTGGGCTTCTCTTTGACTTAGGCACCCTGGTCTCTGTACGCCTCCTCTTTGGGAAGGTATGGTCAGTGATGGTATTTTATGCCTCCAAGATCCCACTGCTGTCAGTAACTAGCCAGTAGTTGCCACTCAGGTACTTCATTTTTCCTAGATCCCTCTGCCAGCTTCAGTGGGTAGGGTGGGAACAGGATTTGTTGGGAAAGGACAGGTTGGTTTGTATCAGAGGGTAATGGTGGCTTCCAGCTGCAGATCACTGAGTGCAGGCTCTGGGTGGGGCTGGCAGGGCGAACTTTGGGAGGCATACAGGGGAAGGAACCAGGTTCCGTGTCCAAGGCCACGCAGTGCTCCAGCTGGGACCCCACCTCATTGAGTGCCATGCTGTACTTCAGCCATCAGCACGCTCCTGCTGCTGGTGCTCCAGCCACCAGAATGCCCACTTCCTGCATTGGTTGCCAGCCTTATGTTCCGCAGGCCCTAACTCCAGCTGCTCCACCCATGTGCTGGCAGCCAGACCCTCACTCTGTATCCAAGCCGATTTCTGGCTGTTGTTGGTGCCTTGCTCTGGCCTCCTGCACCATGCTGTGGCTGCCCTCGTCACACTATGAATGCTCCCCCTGAGCTGCCACCGTGACATCTCACTACAGCCAGCTGTGCCCACTTCTGTCATCCACCCCGCATTCTGGCTGCCCTTGCCTCTGTCTTTGCCCCTGTTTGTTCTAGGCCTCCAATCTGCCCAGAGTCACTCTGCACCTCTACCCGTGTCCCCACACTCCCACCTCCGTCAGTCTCTCCTCTGCTGGACTTGGCTCAGCCTCTGGGTCATCACTGGGTGGGTCTCCTGGTCGTGCTCTGTGGTGGGTCTCTGCATGGCTCCCTTTCTTCCTCTCTCACTCACCTCCGTTTCTCCAGCTTTTGGTATTTTCTTGTGATGAGTGGGTCCCTCAGCCGAGGCTGCATGTTGCTTAGAGAGTCTCTGGTTGGATTTTAGTTGTTTAATTTGTTGTTCTTTGCAAGAGAGGTTTCAGGCGCTCCTCTCAGACACCCATCTTGATGACGACTCTCAACTCTTTTGTTGTTGTTATTTTCAAGGAAGGATGACAAAATGTTCAGTTCTTTCTTTTTATTATGGTAGATGTGTTATGTTAGTTTGTTCTGCTTTGGTTTTTAGATTTTTGATTCAAATATCCAGCTGCGACAGATAACATGCATCCATACTTTTTATTTCAACCTCTGAGGCTAGTAATTCATTTAGGATTAGCTGTCAGTAAAATTATAAAACAGGTGAAGGACTTCCTTTTCAACTCCATCTCCTTTTCATCTCCTTTTTTTTCTCTGTACCCCTTCACAAAGACCTAAAGAAATATATCACTGCAGTATTGTGAGACTTAACCTCTAGTATGGTGAGATTTCAATGGCTATGTTTTTCAAGTGGGGAATGAGGCAAGGTACCTCTCAGGATTCTCATATAAGAATCCTGAACAAGGAATCTATGCCTACAGGTGTTACAGTACACCACTGGGGTTCAGACAATTAAAGCTGCCTTTGAGGATGAAATGAAGACATATTTATTCTTCTAAGATTGCCATGAAGACATGGCCTAAGAATCACTTATAAAATGAAGTATTCTCTTCAACAAATGCAAAGTGTTTAGGATGATGTGATTGATGGACTTCAGGTCTCGAGTGTGCAATAAATAGCATCATATCATAAAAGGAAGTTGGAACAGTATATTCTTCTGCAAATCTTGTGTGGTATGATTTCTTGAGGTATGTTAAGGCTCATGGGACAAAATAATTACTTGACTATAATGAATATCTTTGAAAAAGTTTCACATACATCTGTAGTGCCAGTTTAATTTTTTACAAAGTGTTACCCTTAAAAAAATTGAAAGTATGTGCTAAAATGGAAATAAGAAAATGTCAGGGAATGTCTCACCTTTGATAGCATTTAACAGATGCATGCCTGGATTTCAGAACACTGTTCTCAGAGTCCAGTCCCGCTCTGGCACAGCTCTGTGCATTTCTGAAATCATCGCTTCCTCCTGATGGATTGCCAGTGTGTTCCTCCATAAAGATAGGCATTTAGTTAAGTCATCTTTCAGCACCTTATCAGTTACATAATTGAATGATTCTACTGTTTTGTAACCAGTTTAAAAAAAAACAGAGGGGCATACCATCCTTCAATATTATAGGAGACTCTGAATGTATGAAGTGCTATATGTATCAGAATGCCATATCCCTCACACTGATGGGCTCCTCTGCGCTTCTGATATCTGAAACCTTCTCAGTAAATATTTTTTATCAATGTTTGTGTCCCTAACATGGACCATGGAGCTCTGAAGTGGACATAGAGACCATGTCCTATGTTTATCTGTATGTACTATCAGTTCTCAGTAAGAAATATTTTCATAAAACAATGGACTATCAGAGCAATGACAGAGTATGACCAAAGCCACAAGAGAAAGCAAAACAGCTTAACCACAAAAATTCACAGATGAAGATACCTGTCACCAAATCTCTTCTCCGCCTGATTTCTCTTATGTACAAGGTCTAACAATTAAGTTTGCAAACTTGCCACCATGCATTTAGGTTGGCAACACTGCACAAACAAGTTTTATAATGTTGATATATCAGTATCTCACAGCTGTGTTTGTGTTGACTGTGGTGATATCTTGCTGAGTGGTGTTCATTATTGTTGCATGTTTTTTGTGCAAGAATGTTGGAGCTTGAATTACAGCAATGAGCAAACACTAAATTTCTTGTTAAACTTGGCAAAAGTGAAAGTGAAATCATGGACATGTTTGTCCACATTTATGAAGATAATGCCATGAAGAAAATGGCAATGCACAAATAGACTCCACATTTTTCTGAGGGGAGAAAAAGCATCACTGATGAAGACAGGTCAAGGTGGCCAGTAAAGAGCAGAATTGATGAAAACATTGCAAGAATTCATCAAACTGTCTATCAAAAGCATCAGCGGACTGTGAGAAGCATAGCAGACCAAGTCAACATCGGTAGAGAAACAGTTAGGATAATCTTCATTGAAAATCTTCGCATTAGAAAAGTATGTGCAAAAATGGTCCCGAAGCAACATACCAATGAACAAAAGCAAAGGAGAATCAAAGTTTGCCAAGACCTTTTGGAGAGGCAAGACAATGTTTTAGGCTGAGTCAAAATGATGTTGCTCAACTTTTTTTATATGAGAGGGATTGTTCATGCACCAACTGGATACATAGTCAACCAAGTTGATTATTTAGCAGTATTGAAAAGTTTTTGTGAAAAGTTTTTGTAAAAATTTAGACAAAAATAGCCTGAATTTTTTGCCAACAACTCATGGCTCTCAAATCACAACAATGCACCAGCTCACACGGTACTGTCTGAGAGGGAGTTTTTAGCCAGTAAACAAATAACTCTATTGGAACACCCTCCCTACTCACCTGATCTGGCCCCCAATGACTTTCTTCTTTACCAAAAGATAAAGGAAACATTGAAAGGAAGACATTTTGATGACATTCAGAACATCAAGTGCAATATGATGTCACTTCTGACGGCCATTCCAGAAAGAGAGTCTCAAAATTGCTCTGAAGAATGGAATAGGCACTGACATGGGTACACATTATATCTTCCCAAGGGGAGTATTTTGAAGGTGACCAGAGTGATATTCAGCAATGAGGTATGTAGTACTTTTCCTAGGATGAAGTTGTGAACTTGTTAGACATCATATACGGTAAGTCAGTAGAACTATTTATATGGGAGCAGAAGTACTTATTTCATGAAAGATTTTTCTAGTTAACTACATTAAAAAAATTTTTTTAAAAGATTTATTTTATTGTTTTTGACAGAGACAGAGAGAGACAGAGACAGAGAAAAGGGAGAGGGCCCAGAGCAGTCTCCATAGTTGTACATCATCAGTTTTTGACATGGTTTTATTCCACACAGGTGGGCGGGGACCACGCAGGGCAGGAACTGGGCTGGGGGCCTCCTGCATGGGAGGCACACCCCCTCAAGCCAGGGGCCAAACTAGGGGATGAGAACTGAATTGGGGCCTCCTAAATGGGAAGCACACCTCAGTTCAGCATATGGGTCCACATGGGCTTCGATCCCTGGTCCCCAGGGGTGCAAAGCGAGTGCTTAACCCACTGAGCCATCCCAGCTTCCCCTAAATTAAAAATTTAAGAAAAAGATTTGTTGAGAAAATATGGGTAAAAGCATGGCTGTTCTTCATGATTCTCTGATCATGTGCTATTGTGCTCCTGGAAATGGTCTGCCTTTCTAAAGACCCTTGCCAATGGAAGGAGAATGTGCTCCCAACTGGGTTTCTGCTCCTTTGTTCCCACTTTCACCCATGAGAGCATTAATGGAGCATCCATGGTGCTAGATCAAGTTGAAGACAAGTAATAACAATTTTGGTTGTGGGTTTTTCTTTATGTTGTCTCTAGCTTCTATGAGAGAGGTATATTATATTTTGGAGTATTTTTCAGACCCACCTTGAGCTTAGTTGCAGACTTGATTATGAGGTTGAGAGCTCTACCTACTTAGAACCATGCTTTTGATAGTGAAGTTTCCAATTCTTCTTGTAGATATTTGATGGGCTAATAGGAATTCAGCTATGGCTGGCTACAGCAAACATTCTCAATATTATGGAGTCTGGGAGGTAGGTTTTGTTGCTAACATAAAAATATTCCTCAGTGTCATGCTTGCCCAAATCTTGAGAGGTTCAGGGGAGCTTGAGCCACCTAACAAAGTGTACCTGTGCTATGATTTTGATGACCACACCCCGTTGTAAAAATTGTCCTTGCAAAACAATATAAATAAAACAAAGTTTTTTAATGGCTTCCAAAACATGCTACCTTTTCCCCTGAGGCTATAGTGACTATCTTGATTTTAAAATCCCTTTTCTTGTTCCTTCTGAGTTTTCCTATTTTATGCTCCCTGGGAGTTTCTCTATAAAATAAGCCTGTGTAAAATGGGTAATGAGGAAATTGTTGCCTTAATTGAAGGTCACATCTACAAAGATCCAGGTAGGTAACTTTGGCTGATGGAAAAATCCCCCAGCGTGATCTCCTGCTGCCCTAGAGAGGCTTTGTTGTAATTTGTCAGAACTGTGTTGGCCTCTGGTTGGTGTCCAGTATATTGTCTTTCTTAATCTCACAACCAAGTAATTCCCATTATTGAGGACTCCCCACATTTTAAGGGGAAAAGGAAGGGCCCCCAAGGGCTCCCCTAATTAAGCACAAACACTTACAGTATTAAGTCAAAACCTCCAAATCCTCTTGGTGTTGACCTCATGTACTTGACATAATCATCACCTCTACTTTTGCCCCTTTAATTCTGACTAGATTGGCACCGTGGCCTTGTTATTTGTCAGTTTCTTCCAGTGCTTTTAGTTTTAAAAAGAAGAACAAAGAGAGTGATTTTTATGTTTGTTTGCTTTCTGTTCTTTTTGGTTATTGTTAACATCTAGTGTTGACACACTTTTTAGTTTAAAGATGAGAGGATGTTCTAAATACAAAAGACACTGTGCTTTCAATAACTTGATTTCCTAACCATTGGAGGATTCTGGGATGTTAGATTGCAATATAAGCATTTTATTGAGGTTCCCATGACAGTATTATTAGCTAGTAATTTCACCTAAAAAACCTTAATTTGCTACCCCCCCTCTATTTTTGCCAATTTACTTTCCCTTTGTATAGCTACAACTATTACATATACATTCCCAACATCTTAGTTCCTCTTTATTCCCTGGTGGAATAGTTTCACTTGTGTAATTTCAGTTCCTGCTGCATATTTTGGGTGATTATTATTATGTGTGATCCCTAGCCTAGGAATGAGTTTAGATATGTTTCAAAATTAGTTGGTTAGAATTCCACATGGTTCCCCACAGAAACAATGTCATAAAAGATAGGCCACAGACCAGTTTACTGAGACATTTTAAACTCACATATAGCTGAGCTTTCATTATTGGAAGCTCTGAGCTGAGAGGCCCCTTATGACCTTAGACCTGGTTCCTTTTAAGAAAAACAAAGATGTTAAGTCACTAGGGTCCTAATGAGGGAAAGGTGAGGCTTTGATAGCAGGGCTCCATTTCTGCAACTGCAACTGAGGACAGTATTGAGGAAGAGGGTCAGATGGAAGGGATGTCATCATGGAACCAGCTATGGCTTTGTGGTCTAGAGGGAGAAGCAGAGCAGCAGGGATTGCTTCTTATTTGTTTGTTTGTTTTAATTTTTAGTTAATTACTTTTCTTTTTTTTTTGAGAGAGAGAGAGAGCAGGGGAGGGCGGGAGGGCCCAGAGCAGTCTCCATAGTTGTACACCATTAGTTGTGACTTGGTTTCATTCCACACAGGTGGATGTGGGGCCATGTGGAGCAGGAACTGAACTGAGGCCTCTCACATGGGAGGAGAGAACCCCCCCTGAGAAGCTATCCTGGTGGTTATCAGTTAAGTGCTGCAGTTCAGCATATGGAGTTTGCATGGGCTGGGGCCAGGAATTGAACCCCAGACCTCGAGATTGTGAGACAAGCTCTCAACCACAGAGCTATCCTGACATCTCCGTTCTTATTTCTAAGCAGCTTATTTGGAAGTTATGACCTGTCTTAGTCAATGTGGGTGTAATTATACTTCAAAAGCAACCATATATCACTGTTGTATGAGTAGATGCTCAGGAGACATGAGATACGCTCATCACTTTCCTCTGAAACCAAGGACATCTTCTCTTTCCTCACATCATGTTTTTTATGTTTTTGCTATTGAATGAAAATGGCTATGTACAATGTGTTCTTTTAAATTTTTCAACAATAGATTTGGAATATTATTAGCATAATCCTATACTCTTTCTTTTATGACTCAGTAATATTTTTTTCACTTTTATTTAGTCTTTAAAAAATAGGATAACGTGTCCAAGTATAAAGTCAATTGCAAAGTGACCCTAGTCGCTTTTGCTTCAAAACTACTATATTGGGCTATTTAATAATACCAAATTGCTATTTTTAGGGGGCAAAACGATCATTTCCAAATGATTTCAACAATCTGGTGAGATATTTAAGGACTATTACTCCATCCTGCAATCATTTTTCAGATATTTTCTTTTTGCTGACAATTGTTTTGTAAAATCTTTAGGATCGCTCCTCTTGTCTTGCAAGTTATAGTCTGAAAATATTTACTCAGCTTGCTGTGATGTCTGACATATTCTTGGGGCCATCAGAAAGGTGATCTTTTTTTCCCAACACCAATTTGCTATCTCTTATACTTTCAGGCTGGAGTTTAGAAGACCTGGGTGACATGGTCAATTTTGAGAACTGCTCAGAACTCCATTTTATCTTTTTTTTTTTTTTTTTTTTAAATAACCTTTAAAAGCAGAAATCCTGGCATAGCACTCTCCAACTGTGGCACAGAAGGACATAAAGATGTTGGTGCTCTTTTCTGTCTATTTTTGTTCCCTACCAAATCACAGCCCTGGAAGGGAGCTTTAGAAATCGTCAGTTTGTTCTGTTGCCTTCATTCTAAACATCATAGAGAAGAGATAATCAGCTCTGTTCTAACAGGCAAGTCATTGCAAAATATTAAAAAACCAGGCAACAAATATTTGTGCTTACTGTGTATATAGAACAGTATACAGAAAAGAATACTTTAAAAAAAAAAAGGCATTATCCATAGCCCCAAGAATCAAACATTTCATTTGGAAAGAATAGATATATTAATAAATGTGTGCATTAAACAGCCATCAAAGTCTTCTGAATTGGGAGTATATATTGAAGATCTAACTTTTTTTTTTAATTGTTTGATAGAAGGTGAGAGATAGATAGATAGATAGAGAGAGAGAGAGAGAGAGAGAAGGAGGGAGGGCCCAGAGCAGTATCCATAGTTCTATGTCATTAGTTGTGACATGGTTTCATTCCACACAGGTGGATGTGGGGCTGCACAGTGCAGGAATTGAACCAGGGGCCTCCTGCATGGGAGGCAAGAAGCCATCTCAGTGGTTACCAGATGCACTGCAGTTCAGCATCTGGTGCTGCATGGGCCAGGGCTGGGAAGTAACCCTGGAACTCGCAATGGTGAGTCAAGCACTCAATCTCTGAGGTATCCTGACATCTCAGAAGATTTAACCTTTTGATCATTGCAAATATGTCCTCTTGACACCCCTGCCATTTGATCCTATCCATTTATCACTGGGAAATGCCAATTATTAATAAGTTTTACCCACTTTGAAATTCTAAAGCCTTTAATATATGAAAATCAAGTCTCTAGAAATAGCCTGGATACAAATTTTGGCTTTACTAATTATTAACAGTGTGACTTTGGGCAAAATACTAAATGTTTTTGCTTCTTAATTTTACATTTGTAAAATGGAGGGGGGAAATAATACCTACCTCATAGAATTGGAAAAGTTACATGTTTAATTTTCAGAATAGTGTCTGATTAGGGTAAGAACCCATCATATTAAATAGTGTTTGTACAGTAGTCATTTAAATATTGAACTATATCTTTAATGTCCCATTTCCCTAACTTCTCTGTGCCTGCTGTTTTCGAGGTGAAACATCTCCATTTGTGTGATTAACGATATAATTACTCAACTGTTAATCATAGAATATAAATTCATAACTGCCTCAGTACTCCTTGTTGGTTATTTACATCAGCCTTACTCCAAATGTGTTCTGAATAAACACAAGTAGGTCGATTACAATGTTTTCAATATTATATTTCTAGTATTGCATATCAAATGTGCAGAAGTGTTTTAGCAAAAAAAGGTGAACAAAACAAAATGCTTTTTCTCAAAAATCTTACTGTCTTGTAAGAACAGTAGACACACAGACAACTTTCTTACTTCCTTATTCTTTAGTGTGAAGGGCCAACCACAGTTCACCAAACATTTGAGAAAAGACTATAGCATGAAAATCAACCACCAGAACAGGAAACCAACCCCAAGAGAAAGAGAGCTAATTCAGGAATGGAAAAACAAAAACAAAACAAAAAGAAACCTAAAAAACACCAAAAACAAAAACAAAAAACCCTCAGAAACTATGACTAGTATACTCAGAGGGACTTGAGCAGATACTGCACTTCAAGACAGGGCAAGATGCATGAGAAGGGAACATGAGATGAGTTTCAAGAGGTCGCTGGTGGCAAATAATGAGGGTCTTAATTTCCTTTTATTGATAGCGTTTTTCAGAAGCTTACGTTTGTTCTGAACTTTGGCTTCCAATTTTGTGAAATGTTTGAAATGGTTCATGGCTATGAGTATGTTACCATCATTCCAACTCCTGTATATATATTTGTTCCTTTACCCAAGTTCATTGGTCAAATCCTAGTGCTAGCACATTAATTTCTTTGGAAGATATCCAGTTTCATTCCTTGTTAGGATATTACATTAATATATGAGCGCATATGTATGTGTGCACCCAATATAGTGGCTTGGTTTTGTTCTGTCTTAGTGATTCCTATTTTTTTTAGCTGCACACACCCTGTGGCATGTAGGATCAAATGATTTTAGAGCTTTAGAGCAGATGAGGAAACTGAGGCCCAGAGACGTGTCCAAAGGCCACACAGACATTTAGAGGCCTAGCTCAGCTCTACTAGTCTCTGGTCTCATAAATACCAAATAAAAATTATAGAATTTCTAGAAAGGTAAAGTGGACTTTAGTAGGAAAGAGACTTAAACTGAGCCTTCAAGGATGAATGGGAATGACATGGCAGGATTTCTGTTCATTTCTAAGCATAGGGTAGAGGGAATTATGTCAAGCACTGAAAAACCATTAGAGGCATAAATGTGTAAGATTTGTTCAATGACAGTGAGTAGACAAGAGTGAGAAGATTCATATAATAGAGTAACAGAACATGAGGCTGTAGCTTGCATATGAAGGATTGCTAATGCCAAAGAAAAGGATTTTATACTTTATCCCATAAATAATTAGGAGTAACTCAAGGTTCTTTGAATTGGAAAGTAGTACATTTGGTAGAGTTTCAGAAAAATGTACTGAGTGTCATTAAATGAGATTGATTATATTATAAAGAGAGCAGACATAAGAAAATAAATGATGTCAAAGAGATCATCTAAAAATGAGGAAAACTAACATTCTCTTTAGAAATTTCTTTCTATTTGGAGCCATTAAATAATAAAACATGGATAAAAAACCACAGATAAACATTATGCCTTGTTTTTTGAAATAGTTATAAAGAAATATATCTTTAATATATGTAAATATATATAAAGAAAAATATGTAACTTAATCCTTAAATATGTTTTTACATTCTTTCTGCTTTAAGCACAGTTGATCTTTGCTGGCTTTCTCTGTTGACTTCCTAAACATACTTTATCTAGTTCTTTTTCCATCTTACATTTCACACTGGGATTGCTATCATTCCTCCCTGAACCCTCTTTCACTCTTCAGATATTCCTGGTTAGACGTGGTCACATCGTTGCCTTCAGCTCTCATCTGTAACCTGTGATTCCTCGAGTCTATCTTGATTTCTTTAACTGAACTTAAACCTCTATTTTTCATCTGGTTGGGCTACAGTCAATTCAAATCCAAGGGGTCCCAAATATGTTTATCTCACACCTCAATCCACTTCCCTCATCTACTTTCTTCTTGGACTCTTCCCTTTGGTTACAATTTCTGTGGTGACACCAAAGCTTTGAACCTGGGGGGCTCTGTTGACCTTAGAGATACCCTTTGCTCTGGTGTTGGTTCCTCCTTGTGTATAGGATAAAATTCACACTCATAGTAGGGTAAGGAGAGTTCTTACTAACCTGGTCTCCTATTGCTACTGAAATCATAGTGTGTAACTCCACTCTGTCCACTGTCTTGCTTTTTAGAAAGCCCCCCTTTTTTGTCTCTGTGATTTGTTCATGTATCTACCTCCTGGGAAATATCATCTCTCCTGGAAAATCTTCCTAGATCCACCAGCTGAGATTAGTGCCCATCCTCTATGATCCCATATTGTGTTAGTTCTTCTTTCTCAGTGTTCTGGTTACTGATGTGGTTTCTGTCTCTTTCAATAGGCTACAGAGTCCTTGAGAAGAGAGACTTATTTTTTTTTGATCTTTATGTCCTAGGACCTAGCAAGATGCCTCATAAAAATCTGTTAAATTGAATAAAGAAAAACGTTTGCATGGGGGATATTTTCATTCTGATGTTATCACTCTAATTCTTAGAGGACCTGAGCGAGGAACTGGCTTATAATGAGCATCTACTTTGTGTCATGTACTACACAATGTGGTTTTTATATTCTCTCATTTGATCTTCACAGGGACTTTTAAATATTAGTATTATTAGCCCCACTTGCATATAAGTAAAAAGATGTTCAGATAATTTGAGTCACTGGCAGGCTCTCATTTATAAATTCCAAGTCTTGAAGTCAGTAAAAACTAGGACAAGGACTCAATTTAACTTGATGTACCCTAAAGCCATAGACATATTAAATGATTCAGAAGAACGTGAAGTGCTTTGAGTTCTATGGAAAAAGCTACATAAATATGATAATGTCACTTTCTTATTCAAAAACCTTTCAATTGCATTGTTTTTGCAAACAAATTAAATTCCAATTCTTCAGGCTAGCACTTAAGGGTCTCACAACTGGATCGCGATTCATTTCTGTCTTCAATCCATTAATTCCACCTAAATACTCTGTCCTGCTAGAATCAAATCCTTAGATTTCTCTTTCTATTTTTGCTCACTTTTTTCCCCACTTGGTATGTCCTTTGTCAGGAGAAATATACTTGCAATGTTAATTAGGTTTCTTAGTCTTATTATAATTAAATATATGGTTTTCTAAAGCTTTTGAAAAATGAAATTCTTAATGGAGCCCCTTAGCAAGCTGTGGTAGTTTAGGAATGTCAGGCTAGAAAAATTATCCTAAAGGAAAACAGATTCACCTCAATAAATTACAAAAGAAAAAAAAGTTGGTACTTTCATCAGCATGATGAAACATTGCTAAATGTTAGAATAGAAACATTGTTTAAACATGAAACATTATTGAACTTGAGGGCATAGAAAGGTTTTTTTTTTGTTTTTTTTTTCTTGATTAACCCATGCTAAGAGAGCATTCTGAATAAACTTGATACACTCATCAATTTTCTAATCTAAACTCTCATGAGTATGCCAAGATAGCTCAGTGGTGAGCACTTGCCTCACAATCTCCAGGTCTGGGGTTCAGTTCCTAGTCCTGACTTGTGCACCCCCATACGCTAAGCTGTGGTACAACTGGTAACAGCTAGGATGGCTTAGCAGAGAAGGTTCTTACCTCCCATGCAGGAGGACCCCAGTTCTGTTCCCACCTTACCCAGCCCCTCATCCACCTGTGTGGAATGAAACCACATCACAACTAATGATGTACAACTATGGAAACTGCTCTGCCTGCCCACTTCTCACCTTCTCTCAAAATAATAATAAAAAACTCATTAAAGAAAGTTTTTGTTATTTTGTTTTTTTGTTGACAACCCATGCTAAGAGAGCATTCTGAATAAACTTGACACACTCATCAACTTCCTAATCTAAACTTTCATTCACTATTTTTTTCACTTACCCTATGCCCAGCTCAGTTATCTATAGCCTTGGTCTTGGCAAAATACCAGGATTGTTGCATTCATCTGCCTGCTGGATTTGGTCCAGGATTAACCACAACTGTGTTCAATTCTCCAGTTTTCAGTTAATCTCTGGTCCAGTATGTATAGTACAGTAATTACACAGTTATACAATGAAACATAATGTATATTTTCCAGCACATTGAACTCTGTTTTTTGATTACAATTCACTAACTTAGGGTAGGGGGTTTGGAGACAGTATCTCTAAAGATGATCGAAGCACAGCTGTTGGGCGGATCCTTCCCACAAATATAAACCAGAGGATAGAGACTGACCCCAGAGGGACCCCAGAGATGGCTGACTCTGGGACAATTTTCTCCACCCCTCCTTATCCCCAGAAGCAAGTCTACTTTTGTTTGCATGTTTTTATAGGAAGTTACATTTCTTATGGGTTGGGTGTAAAACTCTATTCCTCTAGCTGAGCAATGGTAAACATGTGTGACAATCAGAGATGCAGCACATGAAAATTATGCCTATTGTTTGAGCACTACGACTGTCTTCCTCAGGGATTGTGTTAAGTCTCTTGGAGACAAAGAGATTAAAAAGAGGAAAAAAAAATTGAATGTCTTGGAGCACAGAGGGTTATCATAGTCATAATCTCTAATCTAAAGCCCCCAAATCAAATAGCTCTGATACCGTTATTTATTTATTGGCTACTCATTTGAAGCCATACCTAACGACTTGAACTCACTTGGCAAGGTGACCTGATCTGACTTGTTTCTAGCCTGTAACAGTCTTTATTTATCATGCTTCACATGAAGATTCATAGCTTTGCTACAGAAATACTAATGTGTTTGATTGAAGAGTGCCACCTGTATCCCTTTGGCATATATTGTGTACACCATATCTGTTTTGTGAAATTTGAAAAATTCTGAATAATAAATGCATGTCATCCACGGGGTTTTGAATGAAGAAAAATAACCTATAACACAAGAGAAACTATCTTGATTTTAAGCATCTCTCTGTTGAGACAGCACGACTTATGCTTCTAACTCTCATGCTATAGTATCTCACACCAGTGAGTTAAATGCTATGGAGATCCCAAATCTGTTTCTCTATCATTTTTTCCCTTCTCACCCACCCTAATTTTAATAGCTCATCACAACAATCAACACCTCCATTCTCCCTTCACCGAACTTGCCTAGCATATCACCATCTTGTTTCAAACAATTGTCCATGTTCTCCAGGCCTTCACCAAAACTGCTGACCATTATTTTTAAAATCCATATGACTGTGCCGACTGTCTTCACTTCACCTCCCAACCACAAACTCTACTGGGCACTGCTGAATAGCCCTGCTTTAGTTCCTTGGTGGTTTCTCATGTCTGCTCACCGATAGCACTATGACACACTTTCTTATCTCCTTGTAAAATATCTATATTCAGATACCTATCCTGCTCAGCGGATGACCTTAACTCGTGCTTCATTGAAAATAACATAAGCAGAAACAAAAACAAATTCATTGATCTTCCCTTCCCCAGATCTACCAACTTAATTGCTATCTAAGCTAACCAACCGAACTACAGTACCCATATAGTATTTCTTCTCTCTTATTTTAGTAAAACTAGCCCCGTTTTCATCAAAGCCACGTCCTCTGTCACTTCTTCTGATCACATCCTTTGACATTCTCAAGGACTGTGGTCCTTCATTTCTCTCTCTCTCTCTTTCTCCCCACCCCTCACCCTTGCATCATCAATATATTTATTGAGTCTTTCTCACTGGCACCCAAATACGCCACAATATGAGAGGGGGCCCCAAAAAACCACAGAATTTATTTATAAAAACTTGTGTATTTATTCTTACATGTTTAAACTTCAGTTGCTCTCACATCCTCTCTGTTCAATACACTATCAAAACCCCTTTTCCACTGCTCAAAACCGTTTTCTGAAGTCGTTGACTTTGATGCCTTTTAGTGCTTCTGCTGTTTTTTGTTTCATCTCTTCCACATCCGCAGAATGTTTCCTTTTGAGGACTTTTTCATTCAGGGAAACAAACAAACAAGCAAAAAATGTTCTGGGGGCGAGAACTGGTGACTAGAGAGGGTGGGGCACGGGGGTCATGCCGTTTTGGGGTTAGAAACTGCTGAACTCGCAGTGCAGGGTGGTGTGGGCAGGTGTCACACCACACGTTGTTGGTATAAATCACCTATCGTGGAATGGACAAATGCATTGAAAGAGTCTCCAGAAATAATTTACTGAAGTGAAAGGCAGCCTGTCACACTGCCAGCTGACACACACATAGAGGGGGAAGCCCATGCCACAAGGGCCCATCCACCAGAAGACCATTCTGGGGTCCTTTTTGGGTCCCCCTGCATGTATCCCATATCTTTTCCAGCTATCTTGATGTTTCTCTGGTTTTCATGACAATACAATTTAAGACAAAAGTCATCAGTACCTTCTCTCTGTTTTTTGTCCTCACTGCAATGTTTCGAGGTCATTGGTCGTTGCCTTTATACTGCGGACACTGCTATTGCAAAGTCTCAGTGACCTGCAGGTGGCCACACGCCGTGGTCACTTCTCTGTTCTCATCTAGTCCCACATTTCTCCTCTCCTAGAACCACTTTCTTCTCTTAGCTTCTATTGCTAACACAATCTCCAGATATTTTTTTTTTTTTTTTTACCTTTTTGGCTAGTTCTTCCATATTCTTTGCTGCCTGACCAACCTCTACCAATGTAGAGCTCAGTATTGAACCCCTTTCTCTTCCCTCTTTCATTCAATGGTCTTACCCAATCCCATGGCTTTAAATCAGACTCCAAACTTGACACCCTAGTAGCCCTGGTCTAATGGTCAGTGTGAGTCTCCACTGGGAAGTCTAGTGGGCACCTTAAACAGCACTCAAACACAGACTTCTTGATATTTTCCCACCTGAGCTCTGCTTCCTCACCCCTCCCATTAGTAAATTGTAAATAGCACCATTCATCAGTTGTTCAACCCAAAATCTACGTACTTGTAGCAGTGAAAACAATTTTTTGAAGATTTATATTATTATTATTATTATTGTTTTTAATCTATTTTTATTTATTTATTTATTTTTGACAGAGAGAGATGCAGAGACAGAGACAGAGAGAGAACTGAACTGGGGGAGCTCCCAGTTCAGCATATGGTTCCACATGGGCCGGGGCCGGGATTCGATCCTCGGTCCCCGGGGCTGCAAAGTGAGCGCTTAACCCACTGAGCCATCCCAGCTTCCCCATATATATTATTATTTTTGACAGAGAGACAGACAGAGAGAAGAGGGGGGCCCAGAGCAGTCTCCATAGCTGCGAGTCAGCAGTTTTTGACATAGTTTTATTCCACATGGATGGGTGGGGGCTGCACAGGGTGGGCCTCCCACCTGGGAGACATGCCCCCACAAGCTGGGGGCCAACTGGGGGCCTCCACATGGGAACACACCCCAGTTCAGCATATGGGTCTGCACAGGCCGGGTAGAGGACTCGGTCCTCAGACCCTGGGGCTGCAAGGCAAGCGTTTAACCTGCTAAGCCATCCCTGCTTCCCCTGAAAACCATTTTTAAACATGGACATGTGTGTTTCTGTTCTCTCAAACTCCGCTGTGGTTCCTACTTCACTCAGAATAACTCTGAACTCTTTGCCTTGACCCACAAGACTGTGATGATCTGAGCCGGCTGGTGTCCCAGGCTCCTTTTCTGCCCTCCCCACACTCCCCCTCTCCCCCCACCCCACAATCACACTGCCTTCTCCCTCATGTTCACACACAGCACCTCTAGCTCTGGCCCACATCACATTCTCTTACCTGTGTCTGCAGTTTTCTTTCAGTGATCTCTAGATTTCTGGTCCTTTTTCTTTCTTCCTCTTCTTTTTTCCATCACTCAGCTTTGCATTTAAAAGACACCCTCCAGTTGCTCTCTGTCACATTCCCCTGCATGACAGACATCGGAGTCCTTTTTGGGAGTTCTGCCTTAGCCCTCACGTTCAGCTAATCAACGAGTTTTATTTTCTCTCTTCAGCCTTGCTAAAGTCTATTCATTTTGTCCTCTCTCTATTGCCAAAACCCTAAAAAAAGACACCTTCCTCTCTTGCTTGGACTATAGCAATAGGCTACCAGCCCCTGCCCACATTTCTCCTATTCTCTCACAATCTGTGCACATCTATCACACAAATGTCTTAGGTAGACAACTTCACTGGCTTCCCGTTGCTCTTAGGGGGAATTTCAGAATCCTTAACAGGATCTCTAAGTCTCTGATCGGGCTCCAGCATGTCTCTTCAGCTGCATCTTTTCACATATAAGCATTCTTTCAGTTCCTTAAACATTGTACGCCTCTTTCTGACTAAGCACATGTATTTTCCTTGACTTGTAACATCACTTTATCCTCTTGCTTTTGCTTTTTAAATTTCTGCTCATCCTTCAAGTCCTAGGTTGGAAATCATTTTCACAAGAAAGTCTTTCTTGACCACCATTTAAAACTGGATTTGTTCTTCCTATCATATGGTATCATAGCGTCCTGAACTTTTCATTCTTAGTACATATTAAGATTATATTTAATTCATTCATCCTTACTATCAACCTCCCTTGCTAAAATATGTGTTGTTTTTTTTAGTTTTTTTTTTTTAGCTATAGTACCATGGTAAATGGCCTGAACTCTGGGCTCAGCATGCCTGGGCTCTAAATTCTAGTGCTTTTTCTTTCTAGCTGTGTGACCTTCAACAAATTACTTAGACTTTCTCAATGTAAAATTGAAGTAATCATACTACCTACCATATAGACTTGTTTTGAGGTTTTCAATGAGTTCATAAATATAAAGCACTTAGTATAGTGTCTGGCAGATAATAAACACTCAATAAATCATCATGATTATCATTATTATTATGAAGACTGGGATTAGGTCTGCCTCATTCATCATGGCACATCTAATTAGTATTTGTCAAATCAGTAAATAATATTTTTCATGAGTCAATTAAAATCAGAAGTAACCTTATTAAATGCCAAATGTTCACGAGGCTCTTAAGGAAATAGATTAACAAGACATAGTTTTCACAATCAAGGAGTTTTTAACTCAGCCCATGAGAGTGAGGCACAGAAATGGGGTGTTCTTAAAGGAAAGAGCTGCAGTTGACACGTCTTTGTGTTCTGGGTATTTTCCCCTAGAGACTAGTCTGTCTGTCGATTGGGCTGAGTGTGCATGCTGAGCAAGCGGTCACCTGTCTGTGCCACAGAGAAGAATGTGTGTCACTCTGGGGAGAAGAAGAGAAGGCTGGTCAGTGCAAGTGGCCGAAATTTTGCTTTGAGGGACAGGTAGGGTTTCAATAGATAGAGCTCAGCAAATGGGATGGCAAGTGACCGGAGGTGAGGTGGGCCCTGCAGGATGAAAGCAAAGGCTCGTAGAAGCAAAAGCAAGTGGAGACTACAATTAGTGTGGAATGGGGATCAGTAGTTCTCCCAGGGGGCCTGCAGCCAGCAGCAGCATCTGAGAACTTGGTAGAGATGTCAATTGTTGGGCCTCTACAGATTCCCTGAATCAGATAATTCTGGGGCAAGGGGCTCTACAATCTGTGCTTTCACCGTTCTTCCATTTGATTCTGATACTCAGGTTTGAGAACTTCAATGGGTCAAGAGCAATATGTTCTAAGTGGTGATCTGTGAACACCTAGAGATTCACAAGTGTGTATGAAGGGATTCATGTTGTAGCATTGACAGCACAACTTGAATCTCCCCCACACACCTGACAGGCAAGTGTGACCATTAGAGGGGACATAGTTGTGACTTGACTGAACACCACTGGCTTCAACCACCATATTGGTTTTAGTAGATTTTTTTCAACCACGATTGCAGGGTGCAAAAGGTGACTTTAAAGCATAAAGTAAGAAATGTTAATGTTAAAATATAAGTTATGGAGAAGCACATGATAATATTTCCACAAATTTGTCTCAAGATGATCTTCACCAGATCCACAAGTAACATATCAAAATTCTTAGAAAGCCCATCAAGATGTTTCAAATGCTTAAAGAACAAACAAAACAAAACAAAACAAAACAAAACAAATACAGTTATTATATCTAATTTGGCTTTTCATCTAGTAAAAATGTGTTATTTGGAAAGTGCTTGCAAATAATAGCCTAAAATCTCCTTTCATGTCATCATTAGAAGTTAACAATTATAGAAATGAACCAGTTGATTTTTAAACTATGAAATGCAGAAATTCTAAACATCTACTAAAGTAGTCAAATCCTGATGATCTAACAATTAATTAAATTTCAATTTACATTTTATTTTACATCACTCTCCAAATCGCATATAGTATCATTTTGAAATTTGATACTACCATCACTTTTTCTTACATAATTAAGTAAATCAAATAGTACATGTCATGTAATAAATAGATAAAAGCTAAAAATGTTTATAAATAATATTAATATTATAGATTACATTAAGTACATGTTATAGTATTATTTTTAATCAAACACTGATCTAACATTAAAAAATAAACTTTTTTTAAAGATTTATTTTATTGTTTCTGACAGACAGAGAGAGACAGAGACAGAGAGAGACATAGTGAAGGGGGAGGGCCCAGAGCAGTCTCCATAGTTGTACGTCATCTATTTTTGACATGGTTTCATTTCACAGAGGTAGGTTGGGGCCGTAGAGGTTGGGCACTGGGCTGGGAGACTTCCATATGGGAAGCATGCCCTCTTGAGCCAGGAGTCAAACCAGGGGGTGAGAACCAAAGGGGGGGGCCTCCTGCATGGGAAGCACACTCCAGTTCAGAATATGGGTCAGCACAGGTTGGGGCCAGGATTTGATCCTCGATCCCTGGGGCTGCAAAGCAAGCATTTAACCTGCAGAGCCATCCCAGCTTCCCCCCAAAAAACTTTTTTTTTTTTTTTTTTTTTTTTTTTTTTTT
>PVKE010019704.1:0-28222 GCA_004027555.1 Craseonycteris thonglongyai | reverse complement strand
TCTCTCTGTCTCTGTATCTCTCTCTCTCTCTCTGTCAAAAACAATAAAAATTAAAAAAAAAAAATACATATCTTAAAGGATTATTTCTTTTTTTTTTTAAAGGTTTATTTATTGTTTTTGACAGAGAGAGAGAGACACAGAGACAGAGAGAAGGGGGAGGGCCCAGAACAGTCTCTATAGTTGCACATCATTGGTTTTTCCACATAGTTTTATAGTTTTATTCCACAAGTGGGCGTGGGGCTTCACAGGGCAGGAACTGGGCCAGGGTCTCATCCTGGTGAGAACTGAACTGGGGGAACTCCCCAGTTCAGCATATGGGTCTGCACGGGCCGGGGCCAGGATTCGATCCTCAGTCCTCAGGCCTGCAAAGTGAACGCCTAACCCACTGAGCTATCCCGGCTTTCCCTAAAGGATTATTTCTACACTTCACACTTTTAACACTGAATATATATATAATTATTTCTTGATATTTGCATTATAGCTGAACTCAAAGCAAATTAAATCTGCAAACGTCTCAAGAGACATCAATGTTTACAATGGCTTCAAAAGCACATGACATATCCAAGACATCTGTATCTCAAGGAGTTAAATAAGATGGTCATAGCACTACTAAGATGACATTTGAGTGATTTCAAAGATGGTGATAAAGGTGGAATCCAATGTACATTCAGAGGAGCAATATTCCAGGCAGAGGAAACAGCCCTGGCAAAGGTGAAGTGGTAATGTGCCTACTATTTACAAGTCACTGCAGACACACAGAAAGGCTGGAAGAGAGTAAAGGAGGGGAGAATAGATGAAAACAATGACACAAATACTGGGCTGGAATACTAAGTCTTCTCGGCCTCTATGAGAAGGCTGGAAGATATTAGTGCAATTTGAGCAGGAATGTTAAATCTGAATATTTTAACACGATCACTCTGGCTGCTGTAGAGAGCAAACAATTAGAGGGTATCCAGGGCAGAAGTGAAAAGGACAGTGAGGTATGCAGGCTCTCTTCCAACTGCCCCTCCGGTCTCCTCTCTGTGGTTCTGCATGTAAACAGTATGAACTCAGGGACTGCTATGCCTGTGGGCCCCCAAACTGGATCCAGCCAGCAGGGAGCAGGTACAGAGGATCAAAAAGAGGAAAGACAGTGAGGTCAAGGTTATATTCTCCTGATCCTCCCTTCCGGTCCCTTTGGGCTGGTGGCTGCCCTCTGATAAAAGCCACAGTTCCTGTCACATGGCTTTCTCCATCTAGTCCTCTTGTCGATTCCAATCTGTGAGACCCTACACAATCCCTTGTAAATAGTCCTTTCACTAAGAGCTCCTCAAACTACCCCAGTTTAAATGTTCCATCTCTTTCCTGGCAGCACCCTTACTAATTCAGGAGTTTAGGGCTATAGTCCAGGTGAGAGACAACGGTGGCTTGGACCAGGATGTTAGTGGCAGAATGACAAGAAGCAGTTAGATTTTGACTCACAGATTTAAGGTCACGTGTGACCCCTGATTTTGGCTTAAGCAACCAAAAGGATGGAGTCCTATCAACTGAGATTCATTTTTTTAATTCATAAATCAATAGAAAATAAGTACAAATATATTAAAAGGAAAAGGAATATTATGGCTTACAAATACAAAGATGCTTAGTCTTACTGTTAAAGAGATGCATATTAATAATAACAATATAATAATGCTATAACAATATAAAATTGACAAAGATAAAAAATACAGTCATAAACAGTACTGGTATGGGTGTCAGAATTAGAGAGGTGTAAACCTCTGTAAAGAATAATTTGCAGTATCTAACAAAACTTTAAATATACTATATGTTAACTAAAAATTCCCAGTTAGGGCTTTATCCTACAGACATACTACCACATTTGCACAAATACCAGCAGTGTTTATAGTAACAATACACTGGAAACAACCTAAGTGTCTGTCAACAGGAAATATTACTAAAATAAATTGGACTATGTATGCAATAGAGTATTATGAGTGATATGGAATGAATGAGATAAATATGTCAATATGGAAAGATCTACAAGAGATAATATTAGGTATGGGATAGGGATTGGTGGAATGACATGTCAAACAGTTTACTTAATATTTTCCTATTTTGAGTTGCCTTCTTTTTATAGGAGTAACAAAATTCTAGAAGGAACACAGAAACTGCCTCTGTGAGTGCCTCTGAGCAAGCTAATGTGAGAGTCCTATTTTCCATTGTATACCCTTTTAGATAGTTAGACTTTTTCTTTGACCAAGTGCATATATTACTTTTTCAATAAACACTATATAAAGCCAGATTTCAAAAAGACCAGCAGTAAATTATCTTTCACTGTACAAAAACTTATGGTGTTGAATACAGACATATATCTGAACAATTGAACCTATCAAAACTGGATTATACTGTGATTTCATTAGTACTCATATTTTGTTAGAAAATATAAATGCCCCAACCCATAATTCTCTATCACAGCTATTCTCAATGTGTGGTAAACATAAGCCTATTTACATATCTTGGGGTTTGCCAAATGTCACCACATATAGAAAAAACCAATAGGGTTTAATGTAGATGGTTTCAAACAAACAAACAAAAAACCAAACATGTGACCTGATTTTTATTAAGACTTGGTTTAATGACCGACACTCATTTTGGCACTGGTCACAAGGTCAAATGGAACAGTCCACATCATGATTCCTGTTTCACTGATATTATAATTTCCAGAATGAATAATTTTAGAACTAGTAGGAAATAAAAATATGGGGGAAAAAAAATTATATCAAAGCCAGCAAACCAGAATCATTAAAATACAAACAAAACAAACAAAAACACTGTAAACTATTATAGCAGAAGAAAGTCATACTATTTGAGAATTCTTTAAGCTTTCACAAATATATATAAATATACCAATATACATGTGTACAGGATTATATATACTTTATCTCATGATATAGAGGTAAAACTTAAGTTATTTCTTATTTCTCATTTTCCTTATGCTATTTTTCTCCTTAGTACCAAAATCCTGACACTGCAAGTTTTCCTTATACATAAAATATTTTTTATTTTTTTTAAAAACATTTATTTATTTTTAATTGTTTTTTGACAGAGAGAGAGAGATACAGAGACACAGAGAGAACTGAACTGGGGGAGCTCCCAGCTCAGCACATGGTTCCGCACGGGCCAGGGCCGGGATTCGATCCTCGGTCCCCTGCAATGCAAAGTGAGCACTTAACCCACTGAGCCATCCCGGCTTCCCCATAAAATATTTTTGAAAGATTTATGTCATTGTTTTGAGGGAATGTGAGAGAGAAAGAGAGAAAGACAGAGAAAAGAGAAGAGGGCCCAGAGCAGTCTACATTGTTCTATATCATTAGATGCAACGCGGTTTCATTCCACAGGGGCCATGTGGGGCAGGAACTGAACCGGGGGCCTCCCACATGAGAGTCAGGAACCTTTGCTGCTGAGCCATCCCAGTAGCCATCAGCTGTGCCCCAATTCACCATAGGAGTTTGCATGAGCCAGGGACAGGAATCAAACCCCAGACCTCATGATTGCAAGGCAAGCACTCAACCTGCTGAGCTATACTGGCATCTCCCTATTGGCAAAATTTTAGTGTTATCAGAACTATACTACATAATTTTCCCAATAAGTTTTTGATAAGAATATTTTTAAATCAACCAAATCTATTAGAATACAAAAGGTTCCTCAACTGGTTTGGTAGCACAATCCCAGGCTTACATATATTCATAATTAGAGAACTAATCTTCTAAAGTTGTCAGTGAGTCATGGTACAATTTTGCCAACAGAGAAAGAACAAAAAACCTTGTTGTATCTATGAGCTCTTTGTTCTCAGAAGTGCAAAAACACTTCATTAGATTTTCCAGATTTTTGCACATTGACAGTATCAATTTAAAGCTGAAGACACCCAAAGCAATGGAAATGCAATGTATTTTTAATACTTTTATATGCCACAAAATTGAAGAAAAAAATCATATAATAATTAATTTGTCTTTCTAAAACTTTCTTGGGAGATTTGAAGGGCTTAATATCTATGTTATTTTATTAAATAGTTACATTTAAGCTGAAGCAAGTGCTTTCAAAATTAAATATATTTTTAAAAATCAAATGATACAAATTAAGAAAAAGGACCACTGTATCAACATTTACCTGTTGCATCAAATTCAATTGGCTGGCACCCACGGTGGGAAGACCAATCGCACTTGAGGACCTGCCCTCCTTCCACAATCCCAGGCTGGGTAGTGTTTGCTTTGGGTGCTCCCACCAGAAGAAACATCCTGCTAAAATACAAAAGGGACGATAAGACTTTAAATGGCACAAAGCATAAACAGTATCTTATGATTTCGGAAGAGCAATCATTTTCTTGATGTTATCCCACAAATTGTTTTAAACCTAGTAACTGGGGGCATAATCTTCATTATTCATTTGGAGCTCTTTTACATACATTATTCAGTATAGGTTATTCATCTTAATAATAAATTATAAAGCAACTTCAGGGTTACATGCCATTCAAACATCTATGCTGGTCAAATTTAAATAGATACAGCTTACTATATGTCAATTATATCTCATTAGAGCTGTTTAAAAACTGTACACTGGCTACAGTCAGGGAAGTTCTGTTTTGAGTTTTGTTTTGCTGTGTGTGTGTATGGTTTGCTATATACCTTCTATATCCTCTTGCTGAATGAAAAACAAAATTATTGTAAGTAAATTATTCTGAAATATGGTAATTCTAAGGATTATCTTTTCCATTTGGAATTTTTCCAAAGTTTTAGAACTACAGTACTTTAACTTCTTTTTTTTTAACAGTGACTAACAAACTTCTTTTCACAAGATTAATCCTGGTTAAACAGGATCACTATTCAATTTCTTATAACAGGGATGTCAAACTCAATTAAAACACGGGTCATTTGGTGCAACAGGTAAGATGCACGCAGGCCACATCACATTTACAAAACGTCGCCAGAACTGAGTCAGCACATTTATACACGCCCACAGGCCCCCAGGAAAGGCACTGGGCCACGTGTATACTCGTCTCCAGTAGTTAAAGAGTTAACAAAGGAATTGTGTGTGTGTACGGTATTGCCTCGATCTCCCCTAAGGGCTATTTTCTTCATAACAATTTTTTCTATTTTTATTTTATTTCAGAGCATCATGGGCCACAAAAAATTACCTTGGGGGCCACATGCAGCCCGCGGGCCGCCAGTTTGACACCCCTGTCTTATAAAATTCAAGGCAGATAAAATAATCAGGAATCAAATTTTTTAATTAAGGAAAAAAGATCTTTTTTTTTTTTTAAGATGTATTTTATTGTTTTTGACAAACACAGAGAGAGAGAGAGAGAGAGAGAGAGAGAGAGAGAGAGAGAGAGAGAGAGAGAGAAAGAGAGAGAGAATGGGGAGGGCCCAGAGCAGTATCCACAGTTGTACGTCATCAATTTTTGTGACATGGTTTTGTTCCACACAGGTGGGCATGGGTTGCACAGGATGGGAACTGGGCTGGGGGCCTCCAGCTCAGGAGGTACTTCCCCTCGAGCCAGGGGCCAAACCGGTGGGAGAGGGGCGAGAACCAAACCGGGGGCTTCCTGCATGGGAGGTACAACCCAGTTCAACATATGGGTCCACACAGGCAAGGGCCGGGAATCGATCTTTGGAGCTGCAAAGCGAGCACTTAAATCCGCTGAGCCATCCTGGCTTCCCTGAAATCTTTTCTTTAGTTCTTTACTATTTGGGATGAAAACAGGGGTCCATAATGATCTGACAAATCCAGTGACCAAAAGTAACCTCACAGGGTGATCTGATTACAAATTCCTAAATGGGCAGGTCATAGTGGGTAGTCACACCCCAGACATATAACTTCTTTGGTAAAAGGTTTATCTTGGCCTTGCTTAAACAATTCCTGTCTGTCGTTTCTGTGTATCTAGGTTAACACACCTTTGAAATGCTTCTTTCAGATCCCTCAGAAGTAAAACCACCCTCAAGAGCATACATAATATTCTTGACTATACTGAAATTCAATCCATGCCTTGCTTTCTCCTACCTTCATGTAATCTTCCTTGCTTCCCCCTTAATTCAAAGTGCATAAACCCATAAACTGCCATTTGAGGAAGCATTTCACTCAGCCTATTGAGATCTTGCTTCCTGCCATATCCTCTGCTTGGTTAAAACAAATATAAAAATTATCTGCAGGCTTGGACTTTCTTACATCGACAGTCTTAAATACAGAATGGATTCATCTTAACTCTTGTCATATTCAATTTCATTTCAGATAGGTGGTATCTGCCAAATCATGTTTAGACTGTACAAGAGCTGATTGCATGAATAGCTGCATTACAGGAATCCTGCTCTAACACAAATCTGAAAATTTCATACTCAAAATAAAGGACAAAACTCCCAATCAAACCACACCCTATTTAATAAAGCTTTATGCAGTCATATTTGGCATCCATAAAATACCAATGCTGGTATTCTCATCACAGCCAAATGACTCTGGATAAGAAACCAACTTATGGGGAAGCCGGGATGGCTCAGTGGGTTAAGTGCTCACTTTGCAGCCCTGGGGACCGAGGATCAAACCCCGGCCCCGGCCCTTGTGGACCCATATGCTGAACTGGGGAGTGCCCCCAGTTTGGTTCTCACCGGGGTGAGACCCCAGGCCTAGTTCCTGCCCTGTGCAGCCCCACTCCCACCTGTGGAATGAAACTATGTGGAAAAACCAATGATGTGCAACTATGGAGACTGTTCTGGGCCCTCCCCCTTCTCTCTGTCTCTGTATCTCTCTCTCTGTCAAAAAACAATAAAAATAAATCCGCTTTTTTTTTCTTTATTTCTTTTTCTGTAAATGTACTTTTTTTCTTTTATTTTTCTTTTACTTACTTTGTGTGTGTGTTTTTACGCACGTGTGCATGATTTTTTAATTGTTAATTTTATTAGGGTGACATTGGTTGATAAAAATTACATAGGTTCCAGGTATACAATTCTACATTACATCATCTATGTGTTACATGTGTACTTACCACCCTGAGACAGTTCTCCTTCCATCACCATGTTTGATGACCCCTCCTCTCTTCTCCTCCACCCCTCCCTTACCCTCAGGTAATCATTAAACTATTAACTATGACCATGAGTTTTTGTTTCTTTGTTACTTTCAGTTTTGTATTCCACATATGAGTAAAGTCATGTAGTTCTTGATTTTTTTCTGCCTGACTTATTTAGTTTTCATTCAACAAGAAAAAACTTGGTCTATGAATAAAAGAACCTTTACCCCATGAAGAAGAGAGAGTAGCTCATTGTCATCACACCCTCCTTTGCTATAACAGAGCTGGTAACAGCTTGATTTTGTATACATGTAAAATTTTTCATTTCAACAGGTTAAAAAATTGACCAAAAAGTTTCTGCTCTTCATCTGAATTAACATATTTTTGAGTGCATGGTAGGGAAAAATGACTTTCAGACAAGTGTACTTTTCAGGGTCTATACCTGAAAAGGAGTAGGGACATCCCTGCAAAAGTCCTAATAAGTGTAATATACGCACAAGTATGCAAACAGTTTTAGTGTTGTGGACAAAGGTCAGGGTTCCAGGAGATAAGACAGGAGAGCTGGTTCTCAGAATTTGCCTAAAAGCAGGAGAAGCAGGGATGGCTCAGCAGGTTGAGTGCTTGCTTTACAGCCCTGGGGTCTGAGGACCTAATCTCACCCCAGCCTGTGCGGACCCTACGCAGAAACTGGGGAGTGCCCCCAGTTCAGTTCTTGCTGGGGCCCACGCAGGAGGCCCCCAGCCCGGTTCCGGCCTTGTGCAGACCTGCACCTACTTATGGAATGAAACTATATTGAAAAACTAATGAGGTACAACTATGGACACTGCTCTGGGTCTTTCCCTTTCTCTCAGTCTTTCTCTGACTGTCTCTCTGTCTGTCAAACAATAAAAATAAATCTTTTAAAAAATTAAGCAAGATCAATTGTTTAAAAAAAAAGCCTAAAAGGAAAACTCACTACTGGTCTGTCAGCATATAACATTATGATGTTACACAATCTTTTTTTTTTTAAGTAGTTTTTTACTTCTTTTTGTTGTTTTTGACAGAGAGATAGAGAGATACAGAGACAGAGAGAGAACTGAACTGGGGGAACTCCCCAGTTCAGCATATGGGTCGGCAAGGGCCGGGACCGGGATTCGATCCTCGGTCCCCAGAGCTACAAAGTGAGCGCTTAACCCACTGAGCCATCCCGGCTTCCCCTACACAATCTTTTATAACTTTTTTTCAAAGCAATTCTTCCCACTTCACAATAAAATACTCCTTGAGTGCAAGTGATTATAATTCATCTTTGTACCTGTCACATAATAATCACTCAAGAAAAGTTTATTTTCAACTGACAGCTGAGTAGCAAGTAAAGTTAATAGCTATAGGTCTTAAAAACTTAAAAAAGCCATATATAAGAAAGCCATTTCCATTATCCCTTATCCCCTGGGAGGCAGAAATCTTCTCTCAGTAAGCATACAATTATTTAAATTATCTGTAAAGGAATTTTATTTTGGATTTCAAATGGTTTTTTTCTTTAGCATTATAAGACAGAGAGGGCTGGGATGTTTTTAGGGGATTGAATTCTGAATTAAAACTGCATTTTTTTGGCGGCACATGGCTTGAGTTCCTTGGATAAGACCAAGAAAAAGGCTGCTGCTTTTTATCAGATCATTTGCACATTATAGGCATAAAATTATGCTAATTAGATGCACTAATATGAATGCGCATCAAGTTTTCCTCAGCATACCTTCATGTGCAGTCTTGCACATTGGCAGAATACTACAAAAATGGTAGAATAATTTTAAAGAAATGTGTGAGCACTGTCAGTTCCTAAATGACAGGTTAATGGGAGAACAGAAGCTGAAGAACAAAGCTCTTTGTCTAAAATGTCAACATGTTATTTAAGTTACTTTTAAGAGTATTACAAAAAGTTTTTAAAAGAGAAAAGCCTCTTAATGTGTTGGGAGGGTAAATTTTATGCCTTTTTTTTTTTTTTTGCCATAGTAACAACAGAAAAAGCCTGAAACACTTTATAAAAAAAAGAAATAATTGTCACTTGAAGTTACACTAACAATATTTAATGAATGTCTACAGCAGCTTAATTAGGGTCAGAGAAATGACAGACCAGAAAAAATGTTTGTGATACAAGCAGCACTGTCTAACAGACACAGTTTGGGACAAAAGGTTACAATCATTACAAAAATCCATTGAGAAAATCATTTTAAAATCTCTGAGGCTGTTTCCTATTCTACTAAATGGAGATAATGATGCCCACAATGATGTGCAACTATGGAGACTGCTCTGGGTCCTCCCCCTTCTCTCTGTCTCTGTCTCTGTCTATCTGTCTGTCTCTCTCTCTCCAAACAATAAAAAAGAAAAAAGAAAGAGAAAAAAAGAAAAAGAAGGGTAGGTAATAGTTGGCCTGCAACATTTTCTAACAATGGTGAAGAGTTGGGGAAGATACACAGGGTTAGTTGAGGCTGACAGAGATTTCACCAATTAGCAGAGAAAATTTTATGCTCAGCAACTTAGGCCTGCAACTTTCTGACAGATTCCATCTCCATCCAAAAAGTTTGCCCAAGAACATCAGGATTCCAATCCTCACCACTCCTTTTAAATGGCTTGAGACAATTCTATTAAATGACTTCAAAATTAAGGGGTACATACATGTGCAAGCTGTTAATATCATGGCAAGAAATTCTAAAAGATAAAGTGCAAAGTGTGTGCTTGGTAGGAGGGGTGAGAGTAGAAGACAGAGGGAAGGAGAGGGCTGGAGGGAAAAGTGAGGGAGAAGAGAGGGGGACAGACAGAGGGGGAGAATGGAGGGGGAAGGAGGGGAAGGGACAGACAAGAGGATCACAGAAACCAACCAAGAGGATGTCCTTCAAATACCCTTCCTATCTGCAATGTATTTTAAGGGCAGTTGCTTCAGGGAATGTGACCTTGACTACCAAGGAAAGGCAACCAGCCAAACAATGACAAGTACATTTTTAAACCCTCCAAATGAACTAAGTTATTTGGCTGCTTTCAATACTAATATTTCACTCCAAGACAAAGCATATATTTGGCTGACTCTGGGTGGGCCAATGAACCTTTACCAAACAAAACTGCTGAAAAGTTATCATATACGACACGTATATAGACAGAAATCTGTGTAAAATTTTAGCTCTGAATGTTATTTCAGAGCTATAATTCCAGTCTCAGACTTGTTTTTCATGAAAAAAAATGCTGCACACTAAACACTTTTATGATGTAAAACAGACACAGTAACTATAAATTCTATACATTTTCCCTTCTCTTTTATTATGATGTCCTATGGACCTTAAGCCTTAAACAGGATTAATCTACACAGAATTTGCTTTCTAAATAAGGCTATAGTCTATGCATGTACATTATTTATAACAAGAAAAAAAGAACAAATAGAGAAAAATAAAGTCATGAAAATAAACTGGCATCACTTTGTAAAGAGTTGTGAGGATAGTTACAATGGTGAGGGGAGAAACAGGACATGAACTTTTAAAAGTCCCTGCAGACTGGGACAGACTGAAAGGGGCTTTCATCCAGATGGAGCAGTTCGGGCTACCTCTGGCCCTGGAAACACTGCTGAGGAAATTATGGCAGGGGAATACCGGGATCAAAAAGATGTTTCAGAACCAGACAAGATGGTGGACTAGGTAAATGCTGTACTTATTTCCTTTCACGACCACATCAAAATGACGGCAAATTACAGAACCATCACTGAGAATCACCTGAAGTCTATCTGAACTGAACCCTACAACTAAGACATACAGAAGCAGCCACATCGAGACTGATACAAGGGGCAGAGATGCAGAAACCATTAAAAATTGGGGTATCTCGGCTGCAGAGGTTCCTCACCCCGACCCCCGAGAGGAGTGGGGGCGTTCCAGCCACACATTTGGTTCCCAAGCTGAGGGTTCCAGTGCTGAAGAGAAGCCCTTATAATGTCTGGCTGTGAAAACCAGCAGAGATGGTGGCTGAGTGAGCGCAGGGCAGCTGCAGTCCCAAGTGCTCCTCTTTAAGGGCCCACACATGCACTTACTGACAGATTCACTCACTCTGAACTCCAGTACTGAGGAAGCAGCTCGAAAGGAGCGAGGGACATCCGGGAAGGAACTGAATGTCTGGATACAAGCTAAGAACTAGAGGAGAAGCTTTTTCTTGGACAGAGGAGCTAGTGGAAGAAGTTTCTCTGTTGAGCCCTCCTCCCTCCTGGAGTACAGATACAGGCAGGAGCCATATCGGAGTCTCTATCAACCTAGCTAACACATTCTTTCAACTCACCCCAGGATTCCCTGAGACCATGCCCCACTTAACTTTCAGTGGTTTTTCCATACAAACAACCTCCCCTGGCTCATGCTACAGACTTTCCCAAAATCTCTCAAAGGTTCACAAAACCCAGAAAAACACCTTCTGACTTTGACACGTCCTATACCTCTGATTGAGCAGAACCACGTCCAGGACTAGCAATAGCCAGCCTCCCTTTGCGGCTTGGCCTCTCGAGGCACCTCTAAGCCCAGCACAGGTGGGGGCCATCTGTGGATTGCTTTATGGCTCATGCCAGGTGGGCCTGGGGAGGGCACAGAATGCAGCTAAACTTGGCCTATAGAGGGGTCCCTTATAGGAGGCCCCAGAACTGGCATACTAGTGGACAGCTTCAGACCCAGCAAGAGCATCACTGGCTGATGCCACGAATGGCACATCCAAAGGGCTGGCACCAGAAATCTGCTAAAGCGAATCCCGCTCTGTTGTGTCACCCCCTGTACAACCAACAGCTCCTCTACTGTAGTCACAGCCAGTCCTCATACATATCAGCCAAAGAATCAGTCCCTCCCATTGACATGGAAACAGCAACCAAGACAACTACAACAAGAAGGCACACACAACCCACACAAGGAACACACCTGGAATAGTCAGTCAGGTGACCAAGGAGACCAGAGACTGCACTGTTAAGTCCTACATCACAGCCACTAACTACCTAAGGCCACTCTACTAAAACCAGGAGACATAGCAGCTCCACCTAATATGTAGAAACAAACACAGAGAGGTAGCCAAAATGGGGAGACAAGGAAGCATGTTCCAAATGAAAGAACAGACAACTCTAGAAAACGAACTAAACAAGATGTAGACAAGCAATCTACCAGATGTAGAGTTCAAAACACTGCTTATAAGGATATGCAATAATCTCAGGGAGAACTTCAACAAGGAGATAAGAAACATAACAACAGTGATAGAAAACATAGGAAAGAACCAGTCATAAATGAAGAATACTGGGGAAGCTGGGATGGCTCAGTGGGTTAAACGCTCACTTTGCAGCGCCGGGGACCGAGGATCGAATACCGGCCCCGGCCCGTGCAGACTCATATGCTGAACTGGGGTGCTCCCCCAGTTCAGTTCTCTCTCTCTCTCTCTGTATCTCTGTATCTCTCTCTCTCTCTCTCTCTCTCTCTCTGTCAAAAACAATTAAAAAAAAAAAGCAAAACAGAAATGAAGAATACAATAACTAAAACAAAGAATATACTAGATAGAATCAACAGATTAGATGAAGCAGAGGATTGAAACAGTGATTTAGAAGATACAGTAGCAGAAAACATCTAATCAGAACAGCAAAAAAATAAAAGAATTCAAAAAATGAGGATAGTTTTGGGGACCTCTGGGACAACATCAAACATACCAACATTCACATCATAGGGGTACCAGAAGGAGAAGAGAGCAAAGAATTGAAAACCGACCTGAAGAAATGATGACAGAAAACTTCCAGATCTAGTCAATGAAATAGACATACAAGCCCAGAAGTCACAAAATCCCAAACAAGAAGAACCCAAAGAGGTCCACACAAAGACACATTACAATTAAAATGCCAACGGTTGGGGAAGCTGGGATTGCTCAGTGGATTGAGTACTAGCTTTGCAGCCCCGGAGCCAAAGGATCGAATCCCGGGCCCAGCCCATGCAGACCCATATGCTGAACTGGGGTGTGCCCTCAGTTGAGTTCTTGCTGGGGCCTATGCGGGAGGCTTCTGGCCCAAGTCCTGCCCTGTGTGGCCCCATGCCCACCTGTGGAGTGAAACTATATGGAAAATTAATGCTGTCAACTATGGAGACTGCTCAGGGCCCTTCCCCTTCTCTCTGTCTCTGTCTGTCTCTCTCTCTGTCCAAAAAAAAAAAAAAAAAAAAAAATGCCAAAGGTTAAAGACAAAGAGAGCATTTTAAAAGCAGCAAGAGAGGCATTTAGTTACCTACCAGAGAGCGCCCATAAAACTAACAGCTAATTTCCCAACAAAAACTGTGCAGGGGGATGCCAGGATGGCGCAGTGGGTTGAGCGCTCACTTTGCAGCGCCGGGAACCAGGGATCGGATCCCAGCCCCGGCCCGTGTGGAACCATATGCTGAACTGGGAGCTCCCCCAGTTCAGTTCTCTCTCTGTCTCTGTCTCTGTATCTCTCTCTCTCTCTCTCTGTCAAAAATAAATAAATATATATATATATATATTTTTTAAAAACTGTGCAGGCCAGAAGGTACTGGCACAAAATATTCAAAGTGATGGAAAGCAAGGACCTATACTTAAGATTACTCTACCCAGCAAGCTATCATTTAGAATCGAAGGACAGATAAAGAGCTTCCCAAACAAGAAAAGGCCAAAGAGTTCATCACCACCAAACCAGTATTACAGAAAATGTTAAAGAAACTTTCTTAATAAACAAACAAATAAATAAATAAATAAAATGAATAAAATTACAATAACTACATATCTATCAACAATTACTCTCAAGATAAATGGATTAAATGCTCCAAACAAAAACTATAGGGTGGCTGAATGGATAAGAAAACAAGATGCTTACATATGCTGCCTACAAGAGACTCACTTCAGATCAAAAGACATACACAGACTAAAAGTAGAGATGAGAAAAAATTTCATGGGGGAGAGTGGGGGTGAGTAGGGAGGTGGCATCAAATAAATAGTGATAGAAAGAGAGCTGATTCTGGATGGTGAGCAGATTATGCAATGCACAGACAATGTAATGTAGAACTGTACACCTGGAAGCTATGTAATTGTTACCAACCATGTCACCCCAATAAATTTAACAATTAAAAATAATACTTCATGAAAATGGAAACAAGACAAAATAAACTTTAAAACAAAGGTTGTATCACAAGAGTGTCCAATATTTTGACTTCCCTAGGCCACATTGGAAGAAGAATTGTCTTGGGCCACATAAAATACACTAACACTGGGATGATGGGATGGCTCAACAGGTTGAGAGCTTGCCTTGTAGCCGTGAGGTCTGGGGATCAAGTCCCGGCACTGGCCCTGGCCCGTGCAAACCCATATGCTGAACTGGGGTGCATCTCCTGTGCGGGGGGCCTCCAATTCGGTTCCTGCTCCGAGTGGCCCCACATCTACCTTTGTGTAATGAAACCATATCAAAACTAATGATATACAACTATAGAGACTGCTCAGAGACCTCTCCCTTCTCTCTCTTTCTCTCTTTCCCTTGGTCTTTCTCTCAATAAAATAAATCTTTTTAAAAATACATTAACACTATTGATAGCTAATGAGCTAAAAAAATAATCGCAAAAATATCTCATCGTGTTTTTTTAAGAAGGTTTATGAATTTGTGTTGAGCCACATTCAAAACTCTCCTGGGCCACATGCAGCCCACAGGCCATGGGTTGGACAAGCTTGCTATAACAAGAGATAAAGAAGGACCCAGTAATTCCACTCTGGGTATTTATCTGAAGAACCCCAAACACAACCTACAGAAGATGTGTTAATCCATATGTTCATTGCAGTATTGTTTACAATGGCCAAGATGTAGAGTCAGCCTGGGTGTTCTCGATGGATGAATGGATAGAGTAGGTACACATATATATAATGGAATATTGCTTGGCCAGGGAAGGGAATGGGTTCTTGCCATCTGCAGCAGCATTGATGGACCTGGAAGGTACTGTGCTGAGTGAAGTATGTCAGACAGTGAAAGGCAGATGCAATGTGATTTGGCTTATATGTGGAATCGAAAGACAAAAATAAACAAAACAGAAACAAACTCATTGATACAGAGCACATTTTGATGGTTGTCAGACTGGAAAGGGGTTGAGGGTGGGTAAAAAGAGAGAAGGGATCAAGAAGTACAAATTGGTTATGACAAAGTAGTCATAGGGATGCAATGTAGCATATAGCATAAGGAAGACAGTCAATAATATTGTAATAACCATGCATGACAGACCTGGGCAGGCTTTTTCAGGGAAAAGGCTACTTCTCCAAGTGTCATGGTCCACTAGCTATGTACTGTCAAAATTGCTTGGCAGTACACCAGTGACCTGTGACCCATGTCTTGCCCAGCCCTCATGTCTGGTGTCTGATGGGTACTAGATTTATCGGGGTGATATATGGGGGTGTTGGAGGACAGGGTGAAAAAGGTAAAGGCATTAAGAAGTACAAATTGGTAATCACAAAATAGTCATGGAGATGTAAAGTAAAGCATAGAGAATATAGTTAATAATATGGTTGGGGATGCTGGGATAATTCAGCGGTTGAGCGCTCGCCTTGTAATCACATGATCTGGGGTTCTGATTCCGGGCCCTGTCCCGTGCAAACCATCTGCTGAACTGCGGAACAACTGGTAAGCAACAACAGGGCTCATGGGGAAGATTCTCACCTCCCATTCAGGAAGTCCCCCTGGTTTGGTTCCCGCACTGCTGGCCCCACATCCACCTGTGTGGAATGAAACCATGTCACAACTAATGATGTACAACTATAGAGACTGCTCTGGGCCCTCCCACCTTCTCTTTCTCTCTCTCACCTTCTCTCAAACAATAAAATAGATCTTTAAAAATAATAATATGGTAATAACTATCTATAGTGCCCGGTAGGCACTAGACTAGTCAAGGGGAATCACTTCTTAAATTATATAAATGTCTAACCACTATGCTGTATATCTGACAGTAATAAAATAATACTGACTGTCAAAAAATACAATGTTTCAGAAAGATACAACTATTAGAAACATGTGAGATGTTTTGCAGATTTAAGAGCCAAATGACGGGCAAAGGGATGAGGATCTCAGTGCCACAGACCACACTTGTGATGACGAGGCTGAAATAAAGAGGTTGTAGTAAAAGTGGAAAGCAGCAATGGAAGCAAGAAACATTAACAAGAAAGAATTCTTAGGACCTTCTGCTTGATGACTAATCACTGACTAATATTAGGGGAGTACAGTTATAAAGACAAAGAAAAATAGAAAATGAGAGGGAGGAATATGAAATTATTCCCAGGGTGACAGAGAAAATTATGGAACCATTAATAGAAACAGAGGTGCAACTGACATCTCTTGGTGAAAAAGAGTTCATTTTTAGTCAGAATGAGGTTAAGATGGGCTAGTCAAGCAGAAATGATCCACGGGCTATTGGAATACGAAGTCAGAGCTCTACTTTTAGATCTAAAGTGCAGCCAGGACAGCAGTTTTATTTTAGAATCTCACCAGGTGTTGCAAACAGGAAGTTAGGATTGAGAACCACTAAATATTCCACAGTCAGCTTCTGTGACCAGGACACATTCAACCACACTTTGTCTCTGGAGTATAGAAACACAAAGTAACCATAAATAGAGTTCCATTAGTGTTTAACAAGGGAGAAGGCAAGAATTCTAATCCAGTGTTCATTACAGCAGTACCGGTATTTAAAAATAAATATATATGTAAAATGATAACTATGTAATTTACAGTTGAAGAATAAGAAAACTGTTCAACCGTTTCCTTCTCAAAGTTTTAAAATTTGAATATAAAAATTAAAAAAAATTTGAATTCTGTACCATCTGCCTTTTAATACCATCTTGCCCCCTACTCTCCGCTAACCTACTCAAACAACCAAAGACTTCAAATTCTTCTGGCCTCAGTTTCCT
The DNA here is from genome assembly GCA_004027555.1 of Craseonycteris thonglongyai. NCBI lineage: Eukaryota > Metazoa > Chordata > Mammalia > Chiroptera > Craseonycteridae > Craseonycteris > Craseonycteris thonglongyai. Next base: position 11,289 of record PVKE010019704.1, on the reverse strand, counting down.
CATCTCTAAGAATGAGCTTATCTGCTTCTCTGATTCTTCTGGTAGTTAGTGCTGTACAGTGCAATGAGATATTATAAGTAAAAGTACTTCGCAAATTATGAAACGTCATTATTATAGTTAAATTTAGATACCATTATTATAATGAAACCTAGTGTACAAGTTTTAATTTATTTTATTCTCCACAAAAAAAACATGACTTTATTTCTTGGCCTGTATATGATCTTAAAATTTTTTTTTATGATTTATTTTTATTGTTATTTACAGAGAGAGAGAGACAGAGACAGAGAGAAGGGGAAGGGCCCAAAGCAGTCTCCATAGTTGTACATCATGAGTTTTCAACACAGTTTCGTTCCACATAGGAGGCTGGGGGGCTGGGGGGTGGGGGTGTGCACAGGGTGGTGACTGAGCCAGGGGCCTCCAGTATGGGAGGCACACCCACACAACGTAGAGGCCAAACCAGGGGCCTCCTACATGGGAAGCTCCCCCCTGGCAAGAACCAAATTGAGGCCACACCCCTGTTCAGCACATGAAGCTGCAAAGGCTGGGGCCAGGATCTGATCCTCAGACCCCAGGGTTGCAAAGCTAACGCTTAACCCACTGAACCATCCCGGCATCCCCCATCTTAAAATTTTAAGTTTGGCAATATGGCTGCCATAAATTAATGCATACTGAAATAAATATAAAATGCTATTTTTTTTATTTTTTATAATTTTTAAATCACTATTTTTATGATTTTTTACTTCATACCTAAAACTCGTTTCTTAGAGTCAGCTTAATATATTTGATTAGTGCTTTATTTTTTCTTCTCTATAATAAACATTGATTCAGTAGTATTCACAATATGGAAATAATCCAATAGCAATTTTCTATGAGAAGAAAAACTGACACAAGGCAATTCTACAGCTTGCCAGAAATATTTAAGACACCTATTGAAACAGAAAGGGGATGCCAGGACAGCTTAGCAGGCAGAGTGCTTGCCTTGCAATCTTGAGGTCCAGGGATAGAATCCCCACTTGTGCCGGTGCAAACCCATATGCAAACTGGTAACCACAGGATGGCAATGACTAAGGTTCTCACCTCTCATGTGGGAGGCCCCCAGTTCAGTTCCCGCCCCATGTGGACCCACATCCACCTGTGTGGGATGAAACCATGTCACAACTAATTATGTACAGTTGTGGAGACTGCTCTGGGCCCTCCCCCTTTCCCTTTCCCTTTCTCTCTCTCTCAAAAAATAAAATAAATCTTAAAAAAAAAAAAAAAGAAAGTAAAAGAAATAGGAAGGAGACGGAAGAGACTTTATCACCACTGCTTCTTCAGCAATCCAGGCATTCTTCCTTCAGAAGAAAGGAATCTTTAATTAGCAAGCACTTTTTAATTATGTGAATTTTTTACTTCATAAATTTATGATCACACCAAATAACTACAGCAATAAGTGCAGCTGGTAGTATTACAAAAAGCACCCCATGTACCTTAGATTCCAATGTCTGTTAAATTTAAAAGTGGCTTTTTACAAGAGTAAACATATATTTGCATTAATCTTTGTTAAATCTGAAAAGCTCAGTAAGTAGAAACCTTTGTTTATGTATTTTTGGTTTAAAAAAAAATCTCAAAGTTGATTTCTGATTTTTAAGTTAGGCTATAGCTGGAGCTCACTAGTCTATTAGTAATAAAGTCAATGATGAAGATTTCAAAATATTAAATATATGGAAGCAAACCAAGTTCAATTTTGCCTTATTCTTGAAGGCCCATGTGGGGGGGGTCATGAAAATATGTGAGATCCATAGCATATCCATTGATTACAACGACTAGTCAAAGACTAGCCATCCAGACTTGGAATCCAAAATAGTAAATTATCTCATGGTAACAGTTCAACATTACTGTATTTTCCATGGTAAGTTTATCATCTTGGCATGTATCTTTACACTACTAATCTCTGAGGGTTGCTACAGAATTAAGAGCAACATCTGCAAAACACTTCATCAACTTTGAAGTGTATCAGTGCTAACTTACTAATTTAAGTACTAACTCTTGATAAAAGACAATATATATTTTTTTAATTATTAGAATTTCTGTACAAATTAAATCTTAAAAAGTACCCTTGGGAGAAATTAAAATCCACTATACTATAAAGGCATACACTTAAAAATATCTGGAAACCAACACAAAAATTAACAGATAGGGCTAACAAAATTATTAAATTAGATGACTAAATGCTGCCTAAAGTTAATGATTATTTTTATCATTTTGGAAAATCTGTGCTCAGGTCTCATAGAAAGCAGTGAAGCTGGAAACAAGTAAAATTGAGTTCACTACATAAAAACAGTGTCTAGTTTCCACCAACCGCTTCCAACCTACTTACTGCTACAATGGTGTCACCAAAATGAATGACATTCAGCAACATCTAGAAAGGCGGTAAGAATAAAACTGCTGAATGTTCTAAGTCATGGAAAAATATTTAGATCATCCTCAAATCAGGCATGTGTGAACTGGAAAAAATGGTTCTAAGTGTTGAACATCAAAATTATCATTCCTCTTCCCCCAAAAAAAGCATATTTTAAAATATAAAGAAAATTTAGAAACAAAAATAAGAGCTTAAAAAAATCCTAAGAACAGCTCTTCCCCTTAAAATCAAAATTTAAACATCAGAAGATATCCAGTGAACACTTATAAATCCGTATTTCTATGCTAATATGGGGGTGGGGTGGTAAGAATGATGTCACCGTTCAGTAAAGTCAGAGACAACTTTTAGTCCAATAATGACAGTAACACTGTAACAAATCCTGCCGGCCCTTGCACGCGAAACGTTGACAATTTGAAAGCATAACTGAATTCTTAAATACGACAGTATTCACACTCAGCAAACACGCTTGTTCTTTCTGAACAATGACCTAAACAATGAATCACTATGAAAAGAACAGTTGACACATTCAGTTCATCTGTTCACCCTCAAATGTGCAAAGGTCTGACAGTCGCAGAGATAAGGCACAATGAATTTACTATGACAGTATGGTTGGTCACTTAAGTCATCAGAATGTCTGGAAAAGGAGTAAAAGAGAAGAAAAACAGAATCAGTCTAAAAGGCGGAAAGAGTTGGGGAGGGCTTGTTTAGGGAGAACGAAAAGGACGGTGTTTAAGTCTGTGTAGCAGAAAACAACGAAGGGGGAGGCTAGCTGGTCCTGGAGGAAAAGGGTTTGGAGGTGAAGCAGACCACAACCAGGGCACTGGCAGAGGCGGCGGGGAGTCCGGCCACACCAGCCTTTGTTGATGTCTCGCTTTCCTCAAGTTTTAAGCACAGGTTTGTTTCAAAGCTCTCCCTCCCAGGAGGGAAGAGGAGAGAACTGGGTGGTGAGTGGCGCGGGGGGTTCATCTCCCCAAATACTTCATCCACCCCAAACCCAATGGGGGCGGCGGGGTGGGGGTGGGGGTGACGGGCAGACAGACAGACGCCGAGATCGGTCTCCTTCTGGGATCTCTCCCTCTGGGGAAACGCAGTGTGGGTGCGCGCGGTGAGGGAGGGCGCCGATCCCCCCCGTCCCGCCGCTCCCGAGTGCGGCCACTTACGAAGACGCGCTGGGCACGAAGAAATCCACAGCGAAGCCGAAGTAACTTCCCTCCGGGCCGGAGTATTCGGCAGGACTGTCCACGTCTAGGTTGAAGGCGCCGCAAAGAGGCAGCAGGAATCCAGAGAGAAGTAACAAGGGGCGGCGGAGCAGCCATCGCGGCGGCGAAGCCATCGCCCAAGTGCGCGCCGAGCGCCGAGCCGGGAGCCGCGGCCACCACTCCTGGAGCGCACGGTGTGTCCGTGGCCCGCCGCCTGCGGGTGCCGAGACTCGCTGGCCGCTCACTTGCCGGCGAATCTGGAACAACTCCGGGGGAGGAAGGAGGGCTGATCTTCGCAGAGGCAGCGGGGCAAGTGGGGATCAGGGCGCGCGGGGCGGGGGCAGCAGCGCCGGAGGGCCCTCACCTCCCTGGGGCTCGGGACTGCGGGGTAAGCGCCGCACCGCCGGCCAGAGTGCTGTGGGGGCAAGGGGAGGAGGCAGAGGAGGGGGAGGAGCCGGCCGGGGAAGCTGAGCTGCCCTGCGGGAGGAAGTGGAGGAGGAGAGTAGTCCTCTGTTGGGACGAGCCCTGTATCGCACTTCCGTGAGCGCTGTCGCCTCCTGTCCCAATAGGAGGGCGTCTGTACCGAGGACCTCACTCTCCGATCCCCCTTGGGCGACAGCGCTCTTGAATAAGGGCCTCAAACCCAGATCTAGGGGAGTGGGGGAAGGGAGATGGTGATGAAGGAAAGAGATGGTCCCTACCGCCCGGGTCCACGGGAAAGCCAAGTGCACTCCACGTTTCTCGGTCCCGCCAGGAACTCCCGTGCGACTTTTGTTTAAAAATGAGGAAAGCGTGATCTGCTTCTCGTGTTTCTGCTACTCACAGCAGGCTCTCAGAAACAAAACTCCATAATTAGCGGTAGTTTTCCTCCCCACTCTGTCCCACGCACAAACGTTGAACTTAATTATAAACTTCCAGAATGCTAGCACAGCCTCTTTCACGGCGAGTTGTGTTAGAGCCTTCGGTAGTCCACAAAAGGATTGGCAAGGCAAAGAACGGTAATCGGTTTAAATCAAGTCAGATTACGCAAAGCCTCGTTGCTAGTTTATTAGCCAAAGTCAGTTGATTTGTTATACTACTTGATTTGGGCATTTGGGCAGAAATACAACTTTAGAGTTAATGAGAAATACGCTCCCCTTCATCATGAAATAAAGCCCCTGGGGGCTTGCTTGTTGTTGGTATGTTGCACCACACAGCAGAGACTGAGACTTTCTTGAGTTCAGGAAATTTGACCTTCCAATATTCCCAAATCACAGCACCTTGCCAGGCAGATAGTAAGAAGTCAATGCAATCAATGCAATGTTGAATGAATGGATGGATGAATGTGAAATAATGAGTAAACTTGTCCAGAGAAGTGACTGTACCATATTGTGTATCATACACTAAGGAATTTGGTGAACAATGGGGAAGCTGGGATGGCTCAATGGGTTGAGCGCTCGCTTTACAGCCCCCAGGTCTGGGGATCGAGTCCCCACCCCAACCTGTGCTGACCCATATGCTGAACTGGGGTGCGTGGGAGCCCCCCCCAGCTCAGGCCCCAGCTCATAGGGGCATCCCTCCCATGCAGGAGGCCCCCAGACTGGTTCCCAGCTCAGGCCCCAGCTCATAGGGGCATCCCTCCCATGCAGGAGGCCCCCAGACTGGTTCCCAACCTGTGCGGCCCTGAGCCCACCTGTATGGAATGATACTATATCGAAAAACTGATGGCATGCAACTGTGGAAACTGCTCTAGGCCCTCCACCCTCTCTCTGTCTCTCTCTGTCAAAAACAAGAAATCTTTTTTTTTTTTAAAGAAAAATTTGATGAACAAGACTAAGAGTATTGTGACTGAGAGTGTTGTGTGGATGTTAAAAATTTACAAGTACTAGAACAGTAATTTCATATTGTCTTTCCAAAGACAATATTAAAACAGTCAACTAATGATTGATGGCACCAATTTAAAGCCAAAAGAAATCCCCGATTTGAGGTGTGATAAAGAAGGAAAATTTATTCAGTGCAAACAGCTCAACTGTGACACAGCACAGCTGTGATAATAGCATGGCTGTGGAACAGCTCAATAGTGTTAAAGCCTAATTATGAAACAATACAACTATGCAACAGCATGGCTGTGAGGTAGCCCTGTGGTGTGTCAGCCGTGGGGCAAGTCTCCTGTCCAACTAGACAGCTCTGCTCTGCTCAGCCTACTCTGCTCCACTGGTCTGGCAAGAGGTCTCAGGTGTTTCAGCTACAGCCGGGGAAACACAGTCTTTAGTCTGATGGAAAGGGTAAGTGTACTCCCTGAGCCAGAGGGGGGCTGACATATATAGAAAAGCCCTCATCCCTGGCCCTGATTGGTTAATGTAAATGAATTCCAAGTTAATACACTTTCATTTGCTCAAAAGGCACTGTTCTGACTGGTCAGAATGGAGTTCCTCTGATTTAGGCTGAGCAGATGTACCATTTTAGACAGAACAGAAAACAACAGTACTGTCCCCCTTCAAACAATACATCTAGTCAGTCTACTGACACCTTGAATTTAACCCAGTGAGACTAGGCTGACCAACCAGATGTACCATTTGAAAGGGGACAGTACCATTGTTTTCTGTCCCGTTTAAAACTACGCCTGGTCAGCCTACTCTGATTGGTCAGTGAAATGCTGATGGGGCTCTAACCGCACAACTCCAATTGGAAGGGGAAATACAGTTGCAGGAATTTAACCCGGACTGGATCAAATGACAGGAACACGGTACAGGCGGGCAGTTTAGGCTGCTCTCTGAGTGTGGTTTGCTTTAGAGGCCCCTGCTTAAAAATGGGTGCTAGGCTCCGCTTTTACATTTGAGCCCAGTTAGCTAATAGCTCTTAATCCTATGAAGGGATATGTATATAAATTGAAATGAAATGTCTGCTTTGAGTTTATAGTAATTATGCTATGTATTTTGATTTTTAAATTTGACTAAAAGATATACAGCAAAGCCTTGAGTGTGTTTTACAAGCCAGGGTCAAGCACTTAACTAAAGGAAATTATTATGTGAGACAGACCATCCTACAAAAATATTTACAATAAATACAAATGTACCTTTCTCCTCACAATGTTTCATACATAGTACACTGAAGAAGAGGTACAAACCCAGACGGCCTTATAGGCCTTAAAAGCTAAGAAACAATCCCCAGGGAATTTCCCACCCCAGAATCCATTCCAATAGGGAAGGCAGAGAAGTGTGGAGATCTACACTCTTGACTGGACCCAGTAAGCCCACCCAATCCCTCAACTTCTGATCCAGAGCAGAGGTCTAACAGGCCAGAAGAGGAGAGTGAAGAAATGAGAAGATCAGGGAAAGAAAGAAGCCAAAACATTGGCAACACCATGTGTCCACTGAAACTTGAGTGAATCAGGACTATAATTCTATTAGGAGACAGTGAAACAGACTAACCCAGTGCCTTAAGGCACCCTGGGTTATAAATGCAAGCATCTTTGTAACAAAGTAGCCATGTCTGAGCAGTCATCTACCCAGAGCCTTGCAAACTGAGTGACTTTATTATAATACACATCAATATACACAACATATCAATTCAGCCAGCGCTTATTGAGAATCCACAATGTGCCAGGTACTGTGTGCATAGGAAACAGAAAAGCATATTTTATTCTATGGAAGAAAAGCTATCCTCACCCCACCCACCCCCTCATTCCCAGGGAACGACTCTTTCAACTACATTATAACAGTTTTCCAATTTAAATGAACTGCGCAATATACCTATGTTAAGTATAATAACTTTCTAACAGAGAAAATAAAAGATTAGACAATAAAAATAATTTTGACTTTGAACTTTTTTTCTACCCTTCTGTCCTTTAGTTAAAAATCTTGATTCTGTTGGTTTCTGTCAATTTAAATGCTTGAGTTCAATTCTTGACTTCTTCAAATACTAGTTAGTTGTATGACCCTGAGCAATCACTCCAACCATTCAGTACCTCAATTTCTTATCTGTAAAATGGGAATAGTGATAGCATCTACCCCATAGAATTGAATAGTGCTTATTGCCATTAATACTTCTATTATTCATTTAGTACAGTTATGACTATAACTGTGTATGACTATAACTGTACTCTCTTAGTTTTCCTAGTACCTATCCAACAGTTCCTTCAATAACCATAATCAAAGAAAGCCTCTACTGAGCTTCATCTCTGTACACAAAGGAGCTCAGTCCAGGTAGCTCAAAATAATTTAAGAGTAATTTCAGATTTTTAGTTCTCTAAGAACATGAAGGAGGAATCATTTCATAACCCAAAGAAACCATTAAGAAATTCCCTTCTTCTACTCTCCATTTCTTCAGAGACTTCAATCCACTAAAGTCAAATACAGGTTTGTTGTTGTTTTTGCTTTCTTGTCTGACAATCTGGCTTCTCCTCTCCCGGCTATGCATTAGGGAGGATGACTTGGCCTCTCTGGCTTTACCCTCACTCCCACCCCAAGTGCTGTCTTTTCCTATCTAATCTGTACCTCAGCACAAATACTCCTTGGGTTGGGTGGAAGAGTCCAGAAGAAAGGCAGGGAACTTGGTTCGGGCTTCGCTTTCAATTCTCTCTCTTCAGGTCTCTGTCCTTTACTCATTGCATTTCTCATTCTACACATCCCCATCAAGTCTTACTCATTGCCATGCTCTCAACTATCACCTCTTGCCACTTCCTCGCAATTTTAAGTTAATTACTTACAGATTCCTCAGCATGCTTTGTTCACAGGGCTTTCTCTTCCTAAAAAACGTGAGCACTTCTCCTTAACCACTTCCTCCGTCATCATCCTTCTGCCTACAAACCTACACTATTTCCTCTACCTGGTTATTTCCTACTCTTCTTTCAAGATGTGTATCAGGCATCATCATGTCCTGCAGTAATCCTTCTATCAGGAACCGTGCCTTATTATTTTTGTATCTTCTGAGTGCAACAGTGAGTTCAACAATGGAATTAATTCCATTGTCTGGAGATTTAATAATAACCAACATTTTTATTAAGTCTATTCAATATGCTGGGCACTGTGCTAAGCATTTTGTGTATATGTTAAGTCACTTATTAGTCATAAAACTCTATCATGTAGGTTCTATTAGTACCCTCAGTTTAAAAATAAAGAAACTGACTCTCTACAAGATTGAATAATTCTTGAATAATTTTTCCAAAGTTACAAAGGTCATGTGGCAGATTTTGAATGCATGATGGTCTGACTCCAAGCTCATGTTCACTGGCACTAAGTTGCCTTTTGCAATATAAAAATACATAATATAACAATATAAGAATAAACAAAGGTAAAAGAGATATATGCCAAGTGATCTGAAAATTTATTTAAATTATTTTTATGCTCAATCTACCTGTTTACCAATGTTTACCAATAAAATATTTTAATTAAACTTTTTTTAAACATATATATATATTTTTATATATACATTTTTTATTGTTTTTGACAGAGAGAGAGAGAGAGAGAGAGATACAGAGACAGAGAGAGAACTGAACTGGGGGAACTCCCCAGTTCAGCACATGGGTTCGCAAGGGCCAGGGCCGGGATTCGATCCTCAGTCCTCGGCGCTGCAAAGTGACCGCTTAACCCCCTGAGCCATCCCAGCTCCCCCTTTATTTAAACTTTATTAATTGGTTGTATTTATTAGGTAAATTCAAATAATTTGACAAGGTTTGTCTAAAAAGTAATTATGAATGTAACTGAACAATGATTTTAGTAAAGATTAAAATTGGCCTTAATCTACTAAAGTTTTACGCTGAAGAAAAGTTATGTTTTCAAGTCTGTTGTAAGTGAATATTTTGTGGGGTTTAATCTGAAAGAGAAGACAATTTTGTGTACTTCCTCTGCTAATCTTTTCACATCTCCTAACTTCCGTGTCCTTGTGGGCAAGGAAGGGAACTGGTCATGATCCCCAAGGTCTTGCCCACCCCTGACACCCTGAGGCCTCACTGACCTTCCTAGAGTAATTAGGTGGTTGTTAATAGCCCCATGAAACAGTCACATGGTTTCATTCAAATATCTTTCCCTCACACTAGGCAGAATAATAACATCTACTGAGGATAAACTGGTTCACATCCATGAATGTGAGGAAATGTTTCTCAACCTCATCCATAATACATTTATCTTTTCAAAACAGTAGAAAATCAATCATTTGTAGGCCTCAGATCAGACACTCCTTCCATGTACTAGAAAGTTACAAACTTAAGAAGGTTCAGATAAATGTTGGGAAAAATGTAGAAATATCTTAGTTCCCTTGTTTAAAGAGCAAGACATAGATAACTAATCTTTCGATGTTTCAAAACAAAATTTCAACGCTTTTCTCACAACTGTTTTTTTTTAATGGGTTTAACTTAAGTAGACTATTGCTTAATAGAAATATTTACTATCCAGAAAACTTCTTTTGACTTTTTTCCTTCTCAGGACTGAATACATGGATAAGTCAAATAAAATATGTATTCTCTTTTATCTGTAGCTTAATTTATAGTTAACATTTCAGCATCTGAATCTCTTTATTCTCCAATATGCATTTAGTTTACTCGTTTCATTTATACAATCTGGTTTAAATTTTTCATCTTTTTAATACTGTGGGACTTAAAGGTCAAATTGAAAAACCACATTGATTACTTTTGTGTAGTAAATCCTGAAACACCTTTTATACCTGGAAATATAAAAACAAGCATGGGAATTCTGTGCCTCAAGGTAGTGCCTGGTAAGCACCTGTGCTGTTCTCAAGTCTTACAGATTTACTACTCGCCCTACGCCCTCTGTGTCTTTGATCCTCGGGTTCTTTTCTTTTCAACCTGAAATCTTATTCTTTCACCTGCTTTTCTACCCCAATTTTACTCAAACTTCAGCATTCAACTCAAGACTAATCTCTAGGAAGAGTTACATGGCTTCATTTTCTGCCTTCATTTTAAATTGGCTTGAGTTTCCAAGTCTAATATACTCACAACTTAGCATTTAATTATTATCTTTTTTTCCTGGTGTTTTTTTTAACAGTATTTGAATATATTCTATTTGACATCAATTCTTGATGTTTTCAGGTAGTTCAGTGTTTTTCACTAGTGAAATGATCAGTTCCATAAAAATAGTAGCTATTTTCTAATGTACATGTTCTCCCAGAAGATTAAATAGAGTGCTAAATTTATATTTCAAAAAATCACAGAGAATTTGTTGATGGATTGTCTGTAAATTCCATGAGAGAAGTGAACATGTTGATCTCCCCAACCCCAAGTTTTATTGATGTATAGCTGACAAAAAAAAAATTATAATGAACCACTGTACTTATCCATCAGTAAATGTACAGTGCCCAGCACAGTTCTTATTGAATAGCATGAAACCAAGAAATATTTGTTGAAGAATAAATAAATTAATGTATGAATAAAAACGCAGATGTCACCTTTATAAATTGTACATATGAAGGTAATAACTCAATAAGTAATGTTGCACAAATAATAAATGAATGAATGAATATGTACTTTTTCTGAAGTAGAAAAGACCAAGAATATCTAGTAGGGGAAAGCCGGGACGGCTCAGCGGGTTGAGCGCTCGCTTTGAGGCCATGAGGACCGAGGATCGAATCCCGGCTCCGGCCCAGGCAGGACCCACGTGCTGAACTGCGGAGTTCCCACAGTTTGGTTCTCTAACTGTCTCTGTCTCTGTCTCTCTCTCTATCTGTCAAAAAGTAAAATAGAAATAACTATGCACT
>PVKE010019703.1:0-28224 GCA_004027555.1 Craseonycteris thonglongyai | reverse complement strand
GGGGGAGGGCCCAGAGCAGTCTCCATAGTTGACATTAGTTTTCCATATAGTTTCACTCCACAGGCGGGCACAGGGCTGCGCAGGGCAGGAACTGGGCCGGGAGCCTCCCACATAGGTCCCGGCAAGAACTGAACTGGGGGCACACCCCAGTTCAGCATGTGGGTCCGCATGGGCCGGGGCCGGGATTCGATCCTCGGTCTTTGGGTCTTCAAAGCGAGCGCTTTACCCGCTGAGCCATCCCAGCTTTTCCATTAATAATTTTTTAGAGAAAGTTTTCATGCATACATAAAACCAGAGAACCATAGTATAGTGTACTTAGTCATATTCCATATTTAACATTTTTGTCATACTTTCTCCATTTGTCCTCTCTTCATCATCTTTTTAACCTGCATCCATTTGTGTGTGTATACACATGTGTGTGTAGTTCTATGCAACTTTATACAATGTAGTTTCATGGAACCACCACCATAGTCATGATCCAGAGCTGTTATATCACCACAAAATAATTCTTAGGAGCTATTTTTTATATTAGCATTATACTTCTGTGTTTATGTATGGAGCACAATTTTAAATGGTATTGTGCTTTTAATTTTGGTTTTCTTATTCATTGTTAGTATGTAGTAATGTGATTAATTTTTGTGTGGTGATCTTGAACCCTTCAACCTTGCTGAATTCATGTGTTAGTTCTATGAGCTTTTTACAGATTCCTTGGGATTTTCTATATAGATAATTATGTCGAAAATCTCTAAATAAGGACTGTCTTATTTTTTTCTTTTTGATTTCTACACCTTTTATTTTGTTGCCTTGTTGCATTGGCTAGGACTTCTGGTACTATGTTGAGTAAGGGTGGTGCAAGCAGACATTTTGCCTTGTTCCTGATCCTAAGTGGGGAAGCATTTAGTCTTTTATCATTAAGTATGATGTTTGCTATATGATTTCTATAGATGTTCTTTATCAAATTGAGGAAATTCTTTGTTATTCCTAATTTAATGGGAGTTTTTTATTATGAATGGTTGTTGGAGTTTGCCAAGTTTTTTCTGTATCTATTGATATGCTTGCATAGTTTGGCAAATGAAATCTATCCTGTAACTGCTGCCTTTCCCAAGTACTCATTGCAGGCTTTATATTGCTAGTGGTAAAACATGGTAATTTAAAGAAGAGGAAGATTCCAGAGAAAGCAATTGGGGATATGAATTCATGTTGTTGTTAATTCTACATTGATATATGTCAAGAGGAATTGATCAGATACTGGTTGGGTGTCTGTCCTTTGAAGTTCTTTTCTTTCTTAACATTGCTCTAATATTTATTAAGGCAAGTACAGAGCAAAGAGTTTAAGGTCGTGCACTTTGGAATCAAATTTTGTTCTAATGTGGCTCTCATGATTTTCTAGGTATATGTGACCTTAAGCAAACTACTTAACTTGTCTAAGCCTTAGTATCCTCATCTGTAAAATGAAGCTTATAACTATCTCATGTTGTGAAGATTAAATGAGGGAATATACTTATATATAAAATGCTTAACGTATAATAGGCAGTTAGTAAGTGTTAGCTGTTGTTTCGGCATTCACATATTTCACAGTAATTTATTAAATTCATTTACATTCTAAGGACTGTGCTGGGCATTTGGGATGAGACAAGAGTTACATGAAGCACAGATTCAATCTTAGAAAAATTTGCCATTTAATTTTGCAACATCCCATATGTTTGAGTAAATGAATGAAAACTTTCTTCTTTCCACCCATCCAAGACCAGTAAGTCAGTCTTTGGTTCTTACCTTCTCATTCGTTCCCTTTGTACCTGTCATCTTTCTCCCTCTCCCCCTTTCGCTCTACACCCCTCACCTCCCTGACTTTTTGGTAACCATCAAGCTGTCCTAGGTAAACCAGTTTCTACTCCTCCACTCTGGCCTCCTCCATAGGAATTTCCTCTTTCTCCATCATTTTATCTTTTCAGTTTCTCATAGTTCTCCTAATTATACGAGGGCTGTCCGAAAAATATCCAACCATGTAACTGTTCTCATTATATTGACAATAGCTGGATTTTTTCTGGATAGCCCTTGTATTTTGGGCCATGTTTCTCTTTAATCCCTTCTGTTTCTTTTGAGAACCTCAGCACAGCCCAGCAACCTTAGGACAGCCTCTCTGCATGGTGTACTCCACTACTTATGAACCCTAAATGATTATGATCATGACTAAGCTATCTAAGACACCTGAATTATAAGTCATAATAATAAAAAAATTAGTGGCATTAACCTTTAAAAGCCTTGATGGTGCCCAGAATACCTTAATAGAATCTCCATTAAATTTTCCACTTCATTCATTTTAATCTAATTAAACCTTCTTTTCCTCAAATCACAGCATTAAGGTAAAATAAAAGCACCAACTTAACTTTTGTTTAATTGCTACATTTCAAGAGACTTCATTTTTATTATTTTCTCAATGCAGATTTACAGTATATCTGCCACTTTGTGTATTTTTAAAAGCTTTAGTAGATTAGCCTAAGAGTCTAACCGCCATTACATTATTTCTAAAGGAAAATGCATCTCTTAAACTCCTCGAAAATAAGCCAACTGCTTTGGGAACCACTTTATTAGTAAGTGGGATACTCCCTGTACTAAATGTTCCCAGTTGTAGAGGATCGCAGCCCTTTCAGGTAGTTTAGAGAGCCAAACCAGCCTGTAAATGCAGTGTTTGGTTCATCCTCCTTGGAAAGAAAACCATCTAATTAGAGTTGCCATGACAACTCTGTTTTTATGCAGTACAACAGACCTATTGACCTCAAGTTAAGGTTGATGGAGCACATGTACATGTGGTGACATAAACCATCATCCAGGATCTTAGAGCATTTGGCTGCATTTCTTTCCTATCTTTTCTCGTTTATGCCCCTAACAAGTATTTATTAAGTACTTGTTCTATGAAGAGCTTATATAAACCCATGAACTAGCTGCCATGAGAAGAAAGAAGCAGTATAAAATCCTCTCATGAACATAGAATAAAATTCAGACTCCTTACCATCATCTTCCTAGTCCAGCTCCTGCGAGCACATCTGACCTGTTCTTCCACTCTCCTCTGGCTCCCTCCACTTTGGCCACAGTGGCCTCTTTCGACTCTTCGCTCAGGGCTCCTCTTCACTCAGGGCTCATTCGCACTGCTGTTCCCTTTCCCAGAAGCTCCCTTTTCCCCCAGATCTTCATTTGTTTGGCTCCACTTCATCATTTGGTCTGTTTAAATTTATTTCTGGAGAGGCTTTCCCTGATTGCTCTAAGTTGCCTTCCACCACCTTCCCTCATACACAGTCATGCTCTCCAACATTATGGTGGTTTTTTTCCTTCTTAGTGCTTTCTTTTCTCTTCAGTTATTTTAATAATACTGTATTATTACATTGTTTGTCTTTTATTAGAATTTAAATTCTGTGAGAGCAAGAATTGTATTTATCTTGTTCTCTACCATGACTATTACTATTTGAAAATGAGTGAAGGGTAGAGTGACAAATTTTATAGTAGTCAAAAAGGCTTCAGGTAAGCATTCATGCTCAGCAATTGAAATATCATAATTTCTTCTCTATTATCCTTCTCTATTTTAAATAGATTAATAGCAAATTAATTGCTTATTGTACAGTTCTCTAACAAGGTCAAAAATAAATGTCTGACTGAAAAATAAAAAAAAGATTAAAATAAGAAGGAAAAGAAGGATTTATGGATTGGCACTCATTTAAGTGTTTTGGAACAGACAATGGTTATGGTTGGGCAGAAATGATGACCAGGAAGCATTTTATATGTAAGGAATTATCTCTATTTATAAATGGTACCTGGAGGTCAATAATCATTTGTTCAGTGAGAGCATTTTTGATTGCCCAGCTGAACTGTATTAAAAGAACCACTTGGAGAGTGAACATGAAGGAAGCTAAATAGGGTGGAAATTAGAAACAGTTCAGGTTTGACCAGAGAGGTACAGGGGCCATCCTAGATTCAAAAAAAATGAAAAGTGGGCTATTACTGTAGGGAAAGCAGAAAGCCTAACAAGTTTAAGTGATTCTCTGCTTGGAGAAACATGTCTAAAGTTGTGGAGTTGGGGTTGGAGTAGAGAAGGAAAGGCCAGTTAGACTAGTGACCTAGGAAGTTTAAAAAGATCCCTTTAACTGCACTTTCTCCAGGGCAAATTGTCTTTTTAAGTTCATTAAAAATGTGCTTTTTTTAAGCATTTGACAGCAGATACCCATTAAATGAATTTTTTTACTTCGACTTGAATGTTGATTTTATTACACAAGAAACAATGAAACAAGTGTTAGAACTCAATAATAATAATAAATGACATTTAAAACTATATGTGAAGTACTCATTAAATAACTATGATTCTCTGATTAACTTTTCATAGTAGCCCTATGAGCTTTATTATCCCCATTTCACAGATGAGCAAATTGAGACTTAGGAAAGTTTTAAACAAGTTGCCCCAAGGTCAATATACTGTGTGGCCTAATTGGATTTCAGATCTTTGTGGTCCAAAGCAAGGGTTTTTAACCACCTCATTTTTCTGGCTCATTCACACTTTAAGCTCTGTTTTTTTTTAAGTTCTTATTTCATAGCATGTTATGTATCTCTGTGCTTTTTTTGAGATGCCAACTTAACCTTCTAAAAAAAAATTACTTGATGTTCAGTCCACAGGTACTTAACTGCTTGTTTACATTCAAGATATTAATATATCCCATGTTAACAACATTAATTTAAAAATCAACCTAGCTGGTTATATATTACATTACATTAAAGAAAATTAAACTCATTGAACTCATATTTTCTTTCTCTAGCATTTTCTGTGTGTGTCATATATCAGTGAATCTAATAAAAGCATAAGAATTGAAAGAATAATTTATAGGGGGTATTTGGGTGACTTGATATTTAAACTTAAGAGAATAAGTTACAAAAATAGAATGAGGAGCTGCCTTATATCTTTTACCCAGTTTTGCCAGTTGTTTACATTTGCCCTGTTGGCCTTATTGTTCTGTGTATTTATATTTACATATTATGATTATATTTTAACTCATCCATTTGAGAAAAAGTTATCATTTGTTTTAGTGTATTTTATGTGTGGCCCAAGACAATTCTTCTTTCAGTGTGGCCCAGGGAAGCCAAAAGGTTGGACACCCCTGATGTAGGACTTAATGACCTTGTGTCCTTGTTGCAAAATGAAACTATGGTGCTGCTGGCTGCGGGGACTTCAGCTACCCAGGGCTGATGAGAAAAATCATAATGCACAGTCAAGGCCCAGTGTTCCTGTTAATACCCTCCCTTTTCCTGTGATTTCACCAGCTAGTGACTGCTTCTTAATGTTATGCCAGGAAAAGTTTGTACATTAAAATTGGATATTTCTGTTGTTATAGGAGTCTTATGAAGTGTTCCTTAGTAAGATATACTCCCAGCTTTCTGAATGCAATGAATACTTGCCTGTCTACATTGCTGTATTAGGCTGGAGTAGAATGATAGAACTAAAAGAGATTTGAGAGTTACTTGGTCCCATCCTCATTGTGCATGTAAGAAAACTGGACACCCAAGAAAGCTAAGTGATTGCAGAAGCCCCATAGCCAGATGGTCTGGTGGGAGACAGGGTGCGGGGCAGTGGTGAGATGTGTGGCTTCAGGAATGGAATGGCCTGCTTTAATCCATGTCCATCATTTACTGGATTCATTAATGGACTAGCTACTGTTGATCTGTAAAATACATTAACCTTATAGGACTTTTGTAAGGATTAAATAAAGCTAATAAATAAAAGCTTTCAATACAATGCCTACCTCATGAAAAGTGCTCAGTATATGTTAGCTGTTATTACTGTTCTTAAATAGCAGTAGAATTCAGATCAATAGTACAGAGACCCAAACTCCTTGGGAATTTTAGATTTTCAGCCCCAGAACCAAACCAAACTATGAAGTATTTTGTACACCATTCTGATACTTCGTTCATTTGGTCGTTGCCCTTCCTATTACACCTTCAACACTTTCTGTTCTTTACATTCACTTATATGTGTTACCTTAGTGTGTATGTGTCTTACAAAGGTAATAGGTTACAAAGGCAATTATTACCACTAATTCCAATACCACCAAAGAACAAAGTATACAAGGTAATATGTCATTTTGTCTTATTACCACTCCCCTTTACTCTACAACATGGTCTCCTCTTCTCCAGATAAGAAGTGGAATTAAAACCCCTCTCCACTTGAATTTTACTCAGTTAATCTAAGACTTCTATCCTTTCACCACCACTGCATCTCTCTCTCCCTCTCCCTCCCTCTCCCTCCCTCTCCCTCCCTCTCCCTCCCTCTTCCCCTCCCACTCTGCCCCAGTAAGGCTCAAAGAAGATCTGTGAGACACCCAGGCAGGCCTGGTTCTCTCTGAATCCCCTTTCTGCCTCTGTTTCTTTCCATTCCTGTCTGGGAGATGTGCTCATCAGTGCTATACCCTTCTTCTTCCCTATGCTGGGGGCTTCTCTGACCTAGGTGGCACCACCCTCCCTGAAGACTAGTCTTTACCTCAGTAAAAAGGCAGAGGGGAAATATGATTTACTGGGAAATACAAAGTTTGTAGATTTAGTATTTTTATAATGTTGTCCCTGTTCTCCCTTATTTGGAGTTTTTGTTGTTGCTTTAGCCATAAAAATGGTATGATGTATTTTAATACATACTAAAGGGTGTCCCAAAATTCACGCAAGAAGTAATTTTGTACGAAAATTGCGAATCTTGCGTGAATTTTGGGACATCCTTTATTCTGCAAGTTGCTTTTTTCCTTTAACAATAGATTGTGGCCGTTTTTCTTTTCTTTTCTTTTAAGATTTATTTTTATTGTTTTTGACAGAGAGAGAGAGAGAGATACAGAAACAGAAAAGGGGGAGGGCCCAGAACAGTCTCCATAGTTGCACAACATTGGTTTTTCCACATAGTTTCATTCCACAGGTGGGTGGGGCTGCACTGGAACTGGGCCAGGGTCTCACCCTGGTGAGAACCGAACTGGGGGCACTCCCCAGTTCAGCATATGGGTCCGCACGGGCTGGGGCCGGGATTTGATCCTCGGTCCCCAGGGCTGCAAAGTGAGTGCTTAACCCACTGAGCCATCCCGACTTCCCCAATAGCTGTTTTTCTAAGTCAGCACCTGTAGATCACTCTCCTTTCTGGTTACTGCATTGTATTCCATTGCAAGGTTAATGTATTCAACTCCTCAATCAACAGATATTTTAATTGGTTGAAATTTGTTGTTTACACTTGCAATTTAGTCCTGTCCATATGAACTAATCATTTACTCTTTCTAGAGTTTGGCTCCAGTCCTGACCCTTTTGAGGAGGCTGTCCTCTCTCAGAATAAGCCTACATGATCTATAAGTTGAGTCTTGGGGATGGTTGGCATGGTTGCTGCTAAGGCACTGAGCATGGCTGTAGCTTAATAGTTTGAGGATGTGATATAAGTGAGCTTAAGGGCTCGGCTCCTCCTGCTTTGGAGTGACCCTGATCCCAACTTGGTTCCTAGTGAAATAAGAAAGCACCCAGAAAAGTGAGTCGTTTGGGTTTGCTGCAGCCTGTATTGGTCTGCTTGGGAAAGCGTTGCTGCTGTAAACCTGGGGCTCCTCCTTTATGGCTGGAAGCTCTGTGGGAGACCACCGAGCCCTGCTACTTTGATGCTTAGGGTTTGCCAGGTGGCCAAGAAGTTGTGGATTGCGCCCTGCCTTTCTCCTGGAAGACTATAAATAACCACATGGACTTCTGTAGGATTGTTATTTGGGGAGAGTGCTGGAATTCCTGGGAGTTAAGAGTCTGTTGAACTGAATGAATCCTTACACCAAGAGACCCACTCAACATGTTCTGTGTGAGTCTGGGTGCGATTACTTCAGGTCCATTGCTGCCACTGATGTAGTAATGATGCATTCATATACTGCAGAGTCAGGATTCGGCAGCCATTAACTGTTTTTAATAAGTTGTGTTTACATTCCCCTCTATGCTATTCATATTGCTCTTAGTAAATTCTGAGTGTTTTGGTTTTGAGAACTTAATAAAAATTCTGAAGCATCCAAGAAAGTGAGTTATGAGGCCAACTTCAATTATATTTGGCCAATGAAGTTGGCCTTGTTCTTGCCTACATTTACCAGAACCCTTCCTGACCAAACCTTTCTTCTTCTGTTGCATTTGTGCCCCTGGGTTAAAGAAAGCAATAACACATCTGCCTTCTGGATGATCAAGTTCCCCAGATTTCCCCGAGGGCACCCTCTTCCCCTGGGGCCTGCCCTACTGTCTGTGACCTGGGTGTGTGGGACCTTGTTTACTGCCATGGGTATTTTGACTCATCTATTTTAGAGAATTTGATAAAAATAATATTTAAACTGATGGATTTTTTTAAAGTAAAAGATACAGGTAAATAAAGTGTGATATTCAGAAACAGGCTCCCAGTTCTGCACAGATAGATATTAGCAGAACTGAACTCCCAATTTCTCCATTAGTAAGTAAACACTTTATTTAGTAAGATAAAATGTTTTTTTTTTAATGGTAGGAATCTACTGAATACATATTTTTGCTAAAATTCTGATTATGCTGATATGTCCTCAATTTCTCACCTCTTCAAATTCCCAGATGTCCTTTCTCATCTTTTTCTCAAGATATGCTCCAGAAAAGGCTTCTTCTACTTCCAGGTGGCTTTTTAGAGTACCTGAAGTGGGGGGGTTGTCTGTGGAGTGCCCCCATCCGGTGTCTATATCCTGCTTTGATAAAAGGCTGACATCCTGTACTCACATTTGTGGGTGTCTCCTGGTACAGTATCTGGTGCTGGGGCAGGTACCCCAGTGGCTGCAACAGAACGTGAAGGAGAACGGGTACTTCTAATCAAGCCCCTGCCTGTAGTGCCCTCTTATTATCCATGGCCTTGACTTTATTACACTCTGATCTGTTGGGTAGCCATGGCCCTGTGGCAGGGAGGAGGAGTTAGAAAAGGAGCAGGCAGATCATTGGGTGACTGAAACAGCATGGGTGATTTGGCTTTTAAAAGTGGAACTGGGGCCAGTCTTCTGTTGCCAAAATTGACAGCAATTTCACCTGTTTGAGAAGGGCTTTAACTTCTAAGGATAAAAGAGTCCTCCTTCTGTATGTTTGATACAGTGATTCTGATTGCTGGGGTGGGGGCACATGAAAATCTATCCTGTAAGTCCATATCAGAACCAGCTACAGGATTCTGGGTGTTTTTTGTTGTTTGTTTGTTTGTTTTTTGGTTGTTATTGTTGTTTTCTCAAATCACACGTTTCTCCACCCTGAGATTCTAATTCTAACATGCTACCCTACAACATGAACGGGAAAGAGATTTCTTCTGCCCTTCTGCCCACAGAATCTTGGGAGAGACGTTGCATGACTTGAGCGTGCTGGGGCAGGTGAAGGGGGAGAATCACTGCTTAGTGCAGGGGTGGCGAACCTTTTGGCGATTGAGTGTCAAAGTTTATGAAATAAGAGTATACTTGCTCGACTCGCGTGCCAACCCATCGGGTGAGATAGAGGTATCGATTATTTTTATGTCTATAAGAGCATAAACAATTTTTTAAATGGTATTCACAGCTCCGCGTGCCGAAATAATTGCTCCGCGTGCCACAGGTTTGCCACCCCCGGCTTAGTGGCTTGTGTATTGACTGCTTATATAGGCTATACATGATGTTCAAGAACAGATTGATTTCCAACATGAACCAGGATGGTATGTGACTACTCCATGTGAACAAAACCCAAACAACAACAAAAATACCTACCAAGTTAGTCACAAAAGATAAAATCACTACATCAAAAGTGCTTACCCTCTAACTGGTGTTTTCATCTGTTATGATTATATTAGCTGTTGTTAAACATTAACTATAACCCATGTGTCCTCAGGATATGGAATAGTGACTTACAAATGTTTGGAATTGTGTCACCTTATTATTGTCCCTAGATGGTGTATATGTCTGACACGTATTTTTAATTTTTTAAAAACCCATTTTAACTTTACATAGCCCTTTTGTGAGAACTACAGGCATCTTGAGTGTCACCTAGCCAGACCCTGGAATTGCTGCCAGTAAGCTGAGGGTGGCTTTTAAATTTCTGGAAGCAAATTCAATCTAAACTTGCTTTGGCTTACTAAAATTTGGGGTGCTTTGTGCGTTCGTTTGTGGTCCTTGTAGTGATCGTCCCTCTTGCGGTAGCAGAAACACACCTAAATAACGCTCGAGACACTGTTTTAGGCCTCTTGCTGACAGCTCTGCACTCTCATAAAACAAGGTTTCTCCCAGGAACCATCAAGAAGCCAACATCCCCAATCTACGTACACGCCTAGCCCAAGGTTAACAGTAAGACCAGCACTTTGTTGCTTCATTTCCCTGTTAAGCTCTGGGTTGCTGATTGAAGCAGAATTCCAATGTATTGACACACCACCACATTGTTAACACCATTGGGAGGATTTGATTATAGGAGAACAAGTCTAAAAACGGTAAATTGACAAAAAAAAAAAAATAATCTTGGGACCTTGCTTCTCAAGGCAGCTTTTGTGGTTGCATTCTTTTATTTGATGTGGCTCCCTCCTTCTCCTGTGCCAAACAGTGCAATGTGGAAAAATGATGAAGTTGCAAAAAAAAAAAAAAAAGGGATAGGGAGGGGCTCGGGGGAGATAGGGAGTGGACTGTTTAGTAACAAGAGAAAGAAAACAGAGCTTAGGGATCAAAGACAGAAATACCTGTTTCTCCAAGCAGGACTAAGAAAGGAACGCAGGATTCCATTCCCTGTGCCTGGGTGAAGTCTGAGCCCACTGCCAGCTGGTGCCTTTCAGGCCAACCCAGGCTGAGCATTGTAGGCAGGGAGGCCACAAGCTAGCTGCCAGTAGGTGACTTGAGCAGCAGCTTGAGAAGTCAAGGCTGAGTGCCCTGGGTTACCAAGAACAGCAGGTTTAACCAGAGAGGGCCCCAGGGAAGAGGGGTGGAGAACAAAGGCTGCCTTCCATCATCAGATTATGGGACGGAACACGTTTTAACACCAGCCAACCTTGGAGGCAAGTTCTATAGCAAGCATTGGAATCTAAATGAGGAAAAATGTTTCCATGCAGGAATAGGATTTTATTTATTTACAATTTTCAGGCTGGGCAGCCTTTCTATTGTGTGGTTTGTGACTACACAAAGTGACATTTTCAGAGTTTTAAAAGTATCTCTTTTGCACTGTGAAAAGAGCATAGATGATTCATCTTAATATTTCTGAGGATCAGTCACCAGCTAACAGCTAGTATTTGGGGTAGGAGGAGGACTTTTGTAGGCAGCTTTATTACGTAGCATAGAAGTCAAGAGCACCAAAATATGCCTCAAGCTTCCTTTGAAGTCATATAAATAGCTCTTCCTTGCACAGTTCCCATCCAGTGTCATCATGAGAACTCCCACAGTCCACGAGTTATCTAAGGTTCACCTCACCCTTTTCTAGAAAAGGCTAACACTTGTGGTTTACCTGCTGGTCGAATATAATTTCTAAGAGGTTTGACCAAAGGGTCTGCTTTTCATTTTTTGTTAACTAATCTAGGTCTTTTGTCGTTTCTTTCTAGATTTCCCCCTGAATTTTATCATCTATAGAACTGTCAAATGATGATATAATCCTAGGTCAAGAGTTAGCAAACCAGTCTGGTAGCCAAATCTGGCCTGCAGCCTAGCCTGCTCTGTGTGGCCCACAAGCTAAGAATGATTTTCACTTTTTTTTTTTTTAATGATTAGAAAAACATTTAAAGAATATTTTGACTCATAAAAATTATATGAAATTTATATTTCAGTGTCCATAAGTAAAATTTTATTGGAACACAGATGTGCTCATTTGTTTACATTATCTGTGGCGGTTTTTGTGCTACAACAGCAATCAGAGTTAAGTGGTTGTGACAGAGACCATAGTGCTGCAAAGCCACAATACTCACTAACTGGCTCTACTGAAAAAGTTTGCTGACCCCTGTCCTAGACCCTTAAAGACCTGTCTTTTCACAGTTTCTATTTCAGAAAAGAACTGTACACTACTGACTTTTAATGTCCCTTCTGGAAATTTGACTCCCATGTTTTCCCTATATTCATTCGACTATGATATCACAAATATTTATCGAGATCCTATTCTTCTTCTGTCTGCTATTACAACAGTGAATAAAACAGACAAAAATCCTCATTCTGGAGTTTATATTCTAGTGAAGGGTGGTGGGGGGAGATACCTGAACAAGTACCATGTGTAGAATGTCTTGTGGAGGTATATGCCATAATAAAAGTAAAACAAAGGAGAGGGGACACCAGCAATGGATGAGGATTACTTTAAATAGGTTGTTTGGGAAGGCTTGCTGAGAAGGTGATATTTGAGTAAGACCTGAAGCAAGTGAGGAAGCCTGCATATGATGGGGAAGAGTTCCAAGCAGAGGGAGCAGCAGAAGAGGTAGGAGCAGCCCCAGTTTATCCATGGAGGCAGTAATGCAGATGAGAAGTTATGGTGGATTGGGCCCGCTAATTGAATGTGGGGTGTGGGAGAGAAGGGTCAAACATGGCTGAGGTTTGTGGTCTGAGAAACCAGTGGATTGAAGTTGCCATGGACTGGAATGGGAAGAGTAGGGAAGCAGTAGATTTTGCTGGCAGGGTTTGCTTGTGAGCAGGTCAAGTTTGAGGTACATTTTCATCATCCAAGTGGAGGTATTGTATGGGCAGTTGGCTCTATGAGTCCCTAGTTACAGAAAGGCCTGAGCTAGAGTATAAGTCTGGGAGTTGTCAGTATAAAAGATATGTTAAGCAGTGAGACTGGCTGAGATGCAATCACAAACTCCAACCTTTTTTTTTTTTTTTTTAAATCTCTAAGATATTGCTGCCTCTATGATCAAACAGAACTTCTTTAACCTCGAGTTTTCTTTCCTGTGCAATTGACCATCGGCATGTATCAGGACCTTACTTTCCATGATACCTTCTTATTCCCTCTCCAGACAGATGCCTTTTACTAGTAGATGTCCTGGGCAGCCTGAAGTGTGCTTTTATCATTGGAGCAAAAGCTGCTCTTTGTGGTCCAGGACCCTGTTTGCTGTCCATAGAGCTGCTAGCCTTTGATCCAGTGCCTCGCTTTATTAAGTAGTATCTGTGTCCTCACTTTCAGCCCCAGTCTTGACTACTTCTTTGCCTTAACGTCTGGTTACCTGCAGTACTTTTCTCCATGTTTATACTTAATAGTAATCACCTTTTTTTTCTGGTTATTTCCATAAACATCCTGTACTGGGCCTTGAGCTCCTTAAGAGTATGTTTAAGTTTTCTTTACCTTCCTGTTGTTCACAGTTCCTTTCAAATAGCCTTGGGGATGGGAGGCACATTTGCTTTTGCCATACCCTTCCCCATTTCCAGTTCCCTTTGGGCATCCACGGAGTGAGGTACAGAGCAGTGGTGTGAAGGCCACTAACCAGCACCTACATCCACTCCCTAACCTGTTAAAATGCAGATTTCCAGGGCCTATTCAGACTGCTGAGTTTTAAACAGGCTTCTCAGATTATTCTTAGGCAATCCTGAAAACTACTAGTGCATAGAAAAGATTAGATCCCAGTTTTACTGTTTCCAGCTTTAAGACCATAGGGAAGGAACTCATGTATCTCAAGCCCCAGTCCTCTCACCTCTACACTGGGTACATCAATACTCACTACCTACTCTGTAAAGCTGTTGTAAGAAAAACAAATAAGGAAACAGATTGTAAAGTCTTCTGGTATCTCTTCTGTGTTTGGCAAGGCAAACTCCAATTCCATACAGTATAGATCTTTAAGCACAGACACAAGTAATTTGTGCATGGAGTTGCCTAATGCCGTGTATGTGCCTGAGTCTAATAAATAATAAGGAATTAGGTGGATACCCTTCTCTGTCCTTGTTAGGCAGAGGGATTTTTTTTTTCTATTTCTCTGTATCTTCCTTTGACCATCATTAACCCTTGTGTGCAGTGAGGAGGAGGAAGTTACAGAAATACTTGCGGATTTTGTTTAGGACAGTAGTCCCCAGCCTTTTTGGCAGCAGAGTCTAATTTCACGGAAGACAGTTTTTCCACAGACTGGAAGGTAGGGTGGGAGGGGAAAGGGTGGTTTCGGGATGATTCATGCTCCAGATGCAGCTTAATTGTCACTTAACCACTCACAGCATTTTGATATGAGTCTGCAAGCACTTGATTTATTATGGTCTATACAGTTAAACTTCTTTGCTAATGTGAATCTGTATTTGCAGCCGCTCCTAGCATCACCACCTCAGCTCCACCTCAGATCATCAGGCATTAGATTCTCATAAAAAGTGTACAACCTGGATCCCTCACATGCACAGTTCACAATATGGTTCACACTCCTATAAGAATCTAATACTGCTGCTGATCTGACAGGAGGCAGGGCTCTAGGAGGTAATGTGAGTGACGGGGAGTGGCTGTAAATACAGATGAAGTTTCACTCACTTGCCCCCCACTCCTCATGCTGTGCGGCTTGGTTCCTAACAGGGTACCAGTACCAGTTTGTGGCCCGGGAGTTGGGGATCCCTGGTCTAGAGCAGGGGTCTCCAAACTTTTCAGCCCGCGGGCCACATTAACTATCAAACAGCAGTTTGGGGGCCGACTACACAACTCGAGGTCCAAATGAAAAAGAATTAAAACATAGATGTTGTTTTTAATTATTTATTTAATATTATTTTATTCAGATAAAAAGGTCTCCACGGGCCGGATGAGAGGGCATAGTTTGGAGACCCCTGGTCTAGAGTAAATATTGTATGCATTGATTATTTTCTAAGTTTATTGAAGTATAATTGACAAATAAAATTATATTTAAAATGTGAGACGTGATGATTTGATATAGGGATATATTGATTATTTTCAGTAAATGTGTTAATAAAAGTAATTCATAGGAAGAGTATCCTTTGCCTATTTATAGCAGAGCAGTAAAGCCGTTCGTTGGAGGCTCAAAGTTGTCAAAATATAACAAACTCACAGTAAATTCACTCATTCCTGTTGACTGGTATTTGAAAATAATTCCAGCTCTTAAAGAAATTGTGATAGAATCAACTGCAAGTAATAGGCCAAGGATCAAAATGCAACAAGAAGGAAAAAACTTTTCTCTCCCTTAGCCTGTTAGTCTTGCTTGGCCAAGCATCATTATAACTATTTCACACCAAATCATGGTAATAGAACATCTGCTAAGTCTATTGTTGTTTGTGGGGGTGGGGGTGGGGGGTGGGGGGGCGCTCTCTTTAAATGCTTTTCACATTCTAACAAAATCCTGATGGTGGACATCTGTTAAGATTATTGTCCCTTAAAGGCTTTTTTGAGATGTTAACAAACTTAACACATTTCTGAATAAAAACTGAGTTAGTGTTCACGTCATTAGACATATTCTGTTTTTAAGTACAATATTCCCATCTTTTACATTTCTTTAAATGTAAAGTATCCTTGCATTCCACTTCCTATCTGCTGGAAAGTGGGCCTCAGAGTTCTTCAGGTTTGCAGGGGTTTATTTGCCTAGAATCAAAAAGGCCCTAATGACTTCAGTTCAGGTACCTAAATAAGTTTAATAACTATTCCTGGAAACAGCCCCAGGGGCTCCAGCAGCCCAGGTATCTGCCTGAAATACCCAACCCAGAAGGAGCCCAGTGAAACGGACACATGTGGAACCAGATGTCAGGTCTGCAAATAAGGATTCAGAAGTCACAAAAATGATAACCCAGAACTTTAGAGTGGGGTAGATTTCGGGCACAGAAACCTGGATTTAGATGCCTCTCTGCCATTTACTGCCTATGTGACCTTAGAGAGATTATGTAGTTTCTCTAAGCGCCAGCCTTCTCATCTGTCAAATGGGATAATACCTTTCTCAGATTGATGTGAAGAAAAGATGATAATATAGTATAGAGGAAAAACACCTAGAGATATTATTCACTACATTCTGTGGAGAATTCATTTTACCAGCTAAATTCCTCATATTGCCTTCTCAACTCTCTTCATGTATTCTATGGCTAATTGAACAGGTGACTTATTATCCACATAAATGCATTCACATTTTTAAAGTGCTCTATTTAATAAATCCATGACCTTCTGAGTTATTTAATTTAGCATTTTTAACTTCTTGAGACCTTGCTCCAGAAGAATATTTTCTGGGTGTTAATCATGTTTATCATTGTCTCAGAGCATTTCCATATTTATATGTCTCTTTAAAAATGGGAAACAAAAAATGGAATACAGCTCTCCAATGTAACGTGGACCTGGTAGCAGACCACTCTAAGTAAAGATCTGGCTTATCCTGTGCAATGTGTTTAGTAGAGATTTGAGATCCGTCGCAGATGTAATACGACTAGGCCTACGTCAGTACTTCCATGAACCTCTCATCCAGTTTGATTTCCCCAAATCTCTCTACTTATAAACTTAAAGCTATCATTCTGATCTTTTATTTTCTTCTCCTGATACACTCTTTGAGATTTTTCCATTTTGAATTATACTGATTTTGTTTAAATGAGAGATCCAGAGACTCTTGCAGTGGCTCAAAGTTGAATCTATAAAATGAGATGAGGGCTGACAATAGCTCTAGAAAATGCTTTGCTAGGAGGAAGAATATCCAGTTTTAAAAAAGTAAAGAAGAAGCCAGGATGGCTCAGCGGGTTGAGAAGCCAGGATGGCTCAGCGGGTTGAGTGCTCCCTTTGCAGCCCCAGGATCCAAGGATAAAGTCCCTGCCCTGGCCCGTGTAGACCCACATGCCCCGTGCCCACCTGTGTGGAATGAAACTATGTCGAAAACTGATGACATATAACTATGGAGGCTGCTCTGGGCCTTCCCCTTCTCTGTCTGTCTGTTTCTCTCTGTGTCCAAACAATAAAATAAATCTTAAAAAAATAAATAAAAATAAAAGTCTCTTCTTAATGTATATTTCTGGATTTTTAGAACCTGTGACTTTTTTTTAAATCTCTGATAATTTAAGAAAATGTGAGATGACAAGGTGATGAATTTTATAGATAAAAGTTTTTTTGAGGCTAATTTCAGCCACTTATACCACTGTTTCAGTATGTAGGGGGATAGGAGTTTTTAAAACATCATACCATCTTTCTATAGAAGACTTTCTTATGCAAAAGGACAAAGGCTTTGGAACTGGGACTAGGATTAAAGCCCATCTCTGCAGTTTACTTGCTGGGTAATCATGGACAAGATACTTAGACTCTTAGAACCTCAGTTTCTTCATCTGTAAATTGGGCTTTTAAATCTTCTTGGCAGGGTGGTTTGAGTTGTAGAGATAATGAAATGCCTCGTAGAGTGCCTGGCAAAAGTGGATGCTCAGTAAATAACAGTGAGTTTTGTTTTATTGTAATGGCTCTCCTGGCAGGCCACCAGGAGACATACTCTGGCATTATGACATGCCCCAGATTCTTGAGGTCCTTGCCATTCTTCTACCTTGAGGTGGTGCCTTAGTCACGTATTCAGAATGGGAAATTCAAGGCCCTAAACAGAACTGGGCATACAGTTAGTGTTTAATGGATTGAATTGAAGGCCCACGTTTCCTTAGGATATCTCTTAGCTTGAGAGCTAGTGGCAGCTTGTGTCCATCTATCACCCTGAAAGTTCCCCATTTCCATGTTTTTAACCTCCAGCATTCCCCTGAATCATACTGTGGAGGAGGCAAGCAGGTCAACTTCCTCTCCCTCAGAACTCAATGCAAAGGTAAAGTAGGACACTAAGGCCGATCCAAGCATCCCTAGCATAACATAGCACCTTACCATAACCCTTGGACATAGAACACTCAAACAGAGGCATTTAGAATGCAGTCTCTCTTGGAGTGCTTGGTGTTATTTTAATATTAGTGTTAAACTGTGATTGTTACTCTAACCATTTTATCTTGAGAGAGCTGGGTTGTTTTTTTTAGAGTGGTGTTATCCCAACTGCCCTGATGAGAAAGTTGAATAGAACCAAAGAGAAAACTTGGAGAAGCAAAAACTGCAACTGAAAATCACTGACCTTTCTGGTTTTCTCCAGTACCAGATCATGTTTTGCTCATTTTATTTGGCAGATAAGGGAGAGCCCCATATGGGGAAGAAGAAGGTGCTGTTTCTTAATGGGCCAAAATCATAATGCCATTGTCCCAGGTCAAGCTTTCAGGCAGGCTGACTGCCTGCATTTTTTTCATATCAAAATGCTCAAAACTATTTCCTTTCTGTTGTTGTACCATAACCAGGCAAGTCTTCTATATGATACTCGGAATATTTGCAGACAGAGCAAGATTCACAAAGAGCTCTAGCAGCTGTATTTGCATGGAGAACAATAGTATTAATACAGTTAACATAGGCAGTTCTTTTATTCGACTTTTAGAGTCAAAGAGAAAAACCTGGAAATGCTTTTGTGGTTACCTTTTGAGCTGTTTAACATCATTTTTGGAAAGGCTTCTCACACTCTGGTCGTGTTCTTCTAATTTATATCTATAAATTAATTTATAAATGCAGTTCTAAGAAATATAGCTAATTTCCCAGTTTCATTTTGCTCCATAAAAGAGATAGAAAGCACTTTCATCTCCTCCTCCCTGCTCCCCAGCCCCAGCTCAGCCACCTTGTGGGTTAGTCAGGTGCTGCCTTCTCTCCAGCCATCCCTGTATTCCTGGAGATAGCTGAGTGAGCCCTGGAATATGTACAGTGTGAGTTTTCAGTTATACATGCTCAGTTCCATATTTTTTTGTTTTTTAAAGAATTGCAGATTTATTTTAATTGTTTTTGACAGAGAGAGAGAGAGTGATACAGAGACAGAGAGAAGGGGGAGGACCCAGAGCAGTCTCCATAGTAGCACATCATTGGTTTTTCCACATAGTTTCATTCCACAGGTGGGTATGGGGCTGCACTGGGCAGGAACTGGGCCAGGGTCTCACCCTGGTGAGAACTGAACTGGGGACACTCCCCAGTTCAGCATATGGATCCACATGGGCCAGGGCTGGGATTTGATCCTCGGTCCCCAGGGCCAGCTACAAAGTGAGCGCTTAATCCACTGAGCCATCCCAGCTTCCCCAGGCCCATATTTTTTGATTCATGAATATGAAATAATTGGAGATCACAAAGCCTTACCTCCATCTCGCACCCTTTAAAAACATAATAGCTCTTTTATTTTATGGCACTTAACTTTGTTTATTCAACGTGATCAGGGCAGTGTGCAGGCTATAGCAAGTTGTTAAATATTTACCCACAAAGAGGATATTTATACATGAGCCAGCAGCACTTATCAGTGTGTGACGCTGGAAGTCAGGTTCAGTACCCTCACAAGCTAAGAAACTATTGCACTGACTTAAAGGCTGCAGTAAGTGTCCTTCCAAAATAAGCCCTCATTTAAAACTACCCTTCATACTATGTGAAGTGCTTCACACATTGAGAGTTACCCTGCACGGCTAACTAAGTCACTCACAATGGGACATGACAGAGTGGCTGGGCCCTCACATCCAAGAGTCCAGTGGCTTGACAGTTGGGGTGGGAGAGTACTGAGGCATGAACAAAACTGAGAGGAACGCTTGCCCAGCTGCTATGTGGAAACCTGTGAAGGGGGCGAGCTGTGCATCCCCGTGCCTGCTTCCGTGGGGGTCGGAGTGCTTCTAGAAGCCTTCATCCTCACCGGAACCCCAAGCCAGCTCACTGGTAGCCAGACTGACTGTATCTTTCCATCACTGTAGCCCTTTCAGGATTAAAATTCCCCTGCTGTCAGGGAAGCACATAAGTCGGCAGTAACAGCATGGATGCTGGTGATAGGCAGGCCTGAGTTCAGATCTTGGCTTTACCATTTTCTGCTTGTGTGAACCCAAGGAAATTTCTTCTGCTTGCTGAGCCTTGATTTCTTCACCTGTAAAATTATAGTGATAGTTCCCACCTCGTTCAATTGTGGAATTGAATTAGATAATGAGAAAACACCTGGCAACAAATGTTAGTTCTTGATAATCACAGAAGCAAAGTGTAGAGATTGGCCTGGCAGGGAAGCAACTGGTCTTTGAGTTTCTCCATACCTCTGCTTCTTTCCATCATTATTGGTCATTTTTGTTTAGTAAGGAGAGAGAGAGAGGGAGAGAGCACTTCAAGTTTAGAGGATTACCCACAAACTATTTTCATTCCTTGTATTCAATTTAATCAATGATTAAAAACATCCAGTAATATTTTACATAGGCCAGAGTCATTACAATCAATTCTAGGGAGTTGTACAAATTATTTTATTTTTTTGCAATTTTAGTATGCTAAGGATTATTGCTCGAAGTAAGCTTATGAGAAGCCTGGATCTCAGTATTGTCTGTGTTATACAGATATTTCACCAATAACAACAGGATATAAATATTGGGTTTATTTATTTTTTTATGTAATAGAAGTTTTCTTCTTTATTAGTTTTGCATCCTGGTGGTACCATTAAAACCTCTGGCTAGATGTGTGCCTTCTGTGTATTTTTTCATGCAAATGAGGGGATAAGAAGCCATCCTTCAGTTCACAGAGTCAGAAATTTTCCTAGTCTTCTTCAGGGTTTTAAGCTAAGTCTGAGCCAATGTCTACTCTGAGAGTAGCAAACAGAAATGATGTTCTTGCTGAGTCTGAGTAGTTGCAGAGTGTAGATGATTCATTAATGTCATATTTAGTCAGATGCTGTCATAATTTTCTCAGTTGTCAGAGTTGTGCTTTTTACGTAAAGCAGAAAAAGTGCTTTGTCATCTGAGTAGAAAAAGTCAGTGGTGAATATCTCCACTTCCTCACATCACCTGAGATTTATTTGTTTGTTGGGATTTTTCATTCCCATAAATATATAAAAGTAATACTCATTTCTACCAGAAAATTTAATTTCAGAAATCTGTAGCCAATAGGGAGACAGGCTAGGTCTGTAGTCCTTACAGTAGTTGTATGTATTGTTTCCTGTATCAAACTCTAGACTGAGTCCATCTGCTCTAAACTATTAGGAATGGTTTTCTGTATTGTTACTGTGAAACTATTTGCTTCCTTTACAGTCTTGTAACTATGGGAACTTGGATAATGAATAATCACAGCATTAAGTGGTTTTAGGGGTCTTTTTGTATCCCATCCTATTACAGAGAGGGGTTAAGGGGCTTACAGAAATATATGGTACATTAAAATAAAATCCAATAAGAAAAGCAAGCTAGGCCAAAGGAAAGTGAAGAGTAGAAAAGAAGATGCAATCAAAACTAAGGATGATATGTGAAATACACATTGTAAGATTCTGAACAATTTCTTGTAATAATCATATGCTGGTTGATTTAAAGTGAGAGTGGAAGCTCCATAAAAGTTTTGGCAACTATTACTGGATTCGTGTTGATTTTTTACTTTCTTGTTTAGATTAATTGAATGTCACCATTTACTTGGTCTAGTTGCGGACTTCCTACCCATATTGGCTGTAGTCATGGGACTAGGTAGCACAGTATTTCAGAAAATGTTCAATTCATTGCCACTATTTAAATATTGAGCCGTTAAGTAATCTGGATTTCTGGCTTCGCTTGAAAAAGTAGGATCTGGTAAGACCAGGCTTGCATTCTTGCATGTCAGAGATAAGCTGGGGTGGAGCAGCGAAGAGCACTTTCCCACTGTGAATATTATTTTCAGTTCTCTCCACTCATTTGCATCACCTGCTTGGGCTGGGTAGACCATGGAGTTTGCAGGCCCTGCCTTAGACCACCTGCCTCACACTAAACATGAGGAAAGTGAAGCCCAAGGAGGCAGCCCAAGGCCACAAGAACGAGCACCTTCAGGACAGTGTGATAATGTGCATCAATTCAGTTAAGTTCAGTTAAGGTGTTTAACGAATGACTTATCTTTGCCCAGCACTGAATTGAACAAAGAATATACAAGTTGTATCTCAGTAATAAGAACAACCCATTAATCTTGGTAAAGACATTTTTATACATGCCAATCCAATTTTGCTAATTTTTACTGTTGTGCGATAGGATCATTAGTTGTTATGAATAATTAATTGTTAGTCATGTTTAACATAAACATTCTGACATAATAGAGTGAAATATAGAAATGTAATTGTAAAGTGATGCCCATATTCCCACCATCATTAATTTAGCCAGTTGGAGAGCAGACTTTGATAAGAGCAGCCAAGTCTGTGTGAGGGTATCATTTCTTAAATTGCTTGAGCCCTAAGAGAAATGTCCACTGTATTTTTGTCCTTTCAGTGCGCTTGGAGGCTCTTCAGCTCTTCATATTCCAGCTTTTCCGGGAGGAGGATGTCTCATTGATTACGTTCCTCAAGTATGCCACTTGCTCACCAACAAGGTAAAAGCAAGGCTGGGTCCCCATCTCAGGAGGCTCCTTTCTCCTGTGTAGCACCTCCCCAGCATCGTCGTGCAAGCACCATCCTGTCCTGTTCCCCGCATCTTCTTAGTTTCAACGTCCGTTTAACAATGGCCTTTCCTGCTCTGGATTACAATTCGTTGGTTTCTCTCCCCATTTTTTTGCTCTCCTCCTTCCCTTCCTAAGGATTCTGACCTCCTGTCACAATCTAGTTTCATCTTTTAAATTTGTATCTCCTCTTGAATTTCCTTTATGCCCTAATTATTTGCTAGATTTTACATCTTCTTATGGCTTAAACTTTTTGAACTTCATTTTCCAATTATCTTGTGCATGCATACATACATATATGTGTATCACGGTTGATATTAGGATAATTCTATACTGCTTTCATCTCGTTTCTTTTCTGTACTTAACTTTTCAGTAGTTCTTGATTCTCTCGGTCATGTCTAAAAACAGTCTGCCAGAGTCCTGCTCTGAGGGCAAGGTTTCCAGGTCAGCTGGTCTTATAGCCAGGCACATTAGATTATCTAAAGCCTTCTCTCAGCTGCATTAATGAGCCATTACATTGGCAAGTAGCTAACTGAACTGGCATTAACAGTTGTTGTCAATATTTCTAAAAAGTATGTCCAACCAGTATATTTGGCTAAAAACTGGAGATACTGTTCCACACTCAGTACTTTCTTTCTTCTCCCACATGGACTGACTCAGTTTTCTTAATTCCCAACGTGCTGTTTTCCTTGCTCCTATTGACTTGTTTACGTTGCCTTAGAAAGTAAATCTAGGGAAAGCTGGGATGGCTGAGCGGGTTGAGCGCTTGCTTTGAAGCCCGGGGGACCGAGGATCGAATCCCAGCCCCAGCCCATGCGGACCCACATGCTGAACTGGGGAGTGCCCCAGTTCAGTTCTTGCTGGGACCTATGTGGGAGGCTTCCAGCCTGGTTCCTGCCCTGGACAGCCCTGCGCCCACCTGTGGAGTGAAACTATATGGAAAACTTATGTCAACTATGGAGACTGCTCTGGGCCCTCCCCCTTCTCTCTGTCTCTCTCTGTCTCTGTTTCTCTCTGTCAAAAATCAATTAAAAAAAAAAAAGTAAATATTTTGTTTGTCTCTCTCATTCAAAAGATAGTTCATCCTGGGGAGTTCCCACAGTTTGGTTCTCTAACTGTCTCTGTCTCTGTCTCTCTCTCTATCTGTCAAAAAGTAAAATAGAAATAACTATGCACTGAAGACAAAAAGATAATTTCTCTCTATAAATGTGAAAAGATAAAAACAAACAAACAAAAAAAAAAGATAGTTCATCTTTAGCTAAAAAATATCTTAAAAGTACAATACTCTTTCAAAGGCTTCAGTATATTTTTTAAATGTCAGAGAAACTAAAACCTGGCAACTCCACAATCTGCGGGCTTGGCACATATTCCAGGGTATTTAACATTCAAGGAATGGTTGCTTCTCATTGGACCACATCCCCCAGCCTCTGCCCTCCTACAAAACTGATCAGAGGACAGAATTCTTATTTACGTTGTGGGACTTGACACCGCCTTCAAATTTGTGTCCCAGTAATGTAGAGAAAAATGCAAATTTGGCCTTCCAGCACCAAGAAGAAAAGCCTTTTTAAAGCTCTCCAATTGAGATTAATTTCTAGTCATACATTTTCCTCAAAAAAAAAAAAAAAAATTATCATACTGTTTTTCCAGAAATATAAGTATCAGTTCGTTTTTCTTATCTTGTTCCCTTTCATTAATTTCACTTGTCTTTTAAAATTGATCTTCTTCTGCTTGCTACAAATGAGGGCAGTATGGCTGCTTTTGAAACAATCTCTTCAAATGAATTTCCATAATTACATCGAAATCTATCTTTATAGCTAGTTATGTTGTAGGTTTCTGTTAAAATGGTTTTCTGTTTTTAAAATCAAGTATACAGATCTGTTTTCATCCCCTTTTTAAACAAAGCCACTTAAGCAAACTTATCATCTGTTTTTCTTTTCCCAAAATAACATTTCTGATCTTGCATTAAGCCTCCAAACTAAGCACTGTTTTTATAAGTTGATATAAATCCCTATTATATAAATAGAATTGTTTCACTTTTAAAGGGTACAACGTGGCTATCAGTACCAATTGTGTCAAAGTTATTCCAAGCACTTTATCTCGAGCTTTTGTTAGCCATGGAAACTCATTGTGGCTATAGCCAGTATAAACAATTTTGGGGGTCTCTTTCTCCCACGTTTCTTTAAGACCTTATTAAGGACACTATGAGGAATGTAATTTTGTGTTAGAAGCTGATGGGTAAATGACTAACTTTCAGATGCCTGGGCTTACTGAGTTCACAATTTTTTTTAATAGAAACTGTTAATTTGGTGATAACAAGGAATTATAAAAAAGGCAAAATAAAATCTCCTATTGCAACACTCCTTATTTTGAATACGGTATTAGGAATTTTAAAGATTTATTTTATTGTTTTTGACAGGGAGTGAGAGACAGAGAGAAGAGGGAGAGCCCAGAGCAGTCTCCATAGTTGTACATCAGTTTCGACATGGTTTTTTGGGGGTGGGGGCGGGAACTGGGCCGGGGGGCCTTCCCCATGGGAGGCACGCTCCTGAGAGCTGGAGGCCTGAACTGGGCACCTCCCACATGGGAAGCTCACCTGGTGAGAACCAGACTGGGGCCACACCCCAGTTTAGGATATGGATCTGCAAGGGCTAGGGCTGGGACTTGATCCTCGGACCCCAGTGCTGCAAAGTGAGCATTCAACCCCGAGAGCGATCCCTGCTTCCTCTGAATATTAGGAATTTTAAAAGAAATAATTAAGCACTGTGCTGCCTTTTCAATAGGAGTTGTAGTTCAGGATAACCAAATAGCCCTATTTGATAAGAGGAAGATCTTTTGTTTCTGGTTGTTGCTTTTTTTAAATTTTGCAATTACCTTTGACATACAATTTTATATTGGTTTCAGGTGTACATCATAGTGATGAGGCATTTATATAACTTACAAAATCCTCATTCCAATACATCTGGTTCCTCTCTGACACCATATATAGTTATTATAATGGTATTGTCTGTGTGTCTTATGCTGCACTTTATTTCCCTGTGACTTTGAATTTGTACTTTTTTCCCCCTTTTTCACCTATCCCTCTAACTCTCTCCCATCACTCCAACAAATCTTCCCATTTGACCTCCACACAAAGTTGTTGCAACGTTATTGACTATATTCCCATGTTATACTCTACAACCCCATAGCTATTGCTTTGCAATGACCAAACTAAACTTCACAGTCCTTTCTCCTCATTTTACCCCTTCCCCAGCCCTCCTCCCATCTGGTAACAAACTAAATGTTTCCTATATCTTTATGAATTTGTCATGTTCCACTTGTTCATTTTCTTCTTTGGATTTCACCTA
The DNA here is from genome assembly GCA_004027555.1 of Craseonycteris thonglongyai. Classification (NCBI taxonomy): domain Eukaryota; kingdom Metazoa; phylum Chordata; class Mammalia; order Chiroptera; family Craseonycteridae; genus Craseonycteris; species Craseonycteris thonglongyai. The sequence continues at coordinate 2,578 of PVKE010019703.1, read as the reverse complement.
TTATATACGCAATGAGACTTCGCATCTGTCTTCTTCTGTCTGATCCTTCCTTCAGTGCATTAACCTTCATGTCTTTTGATTGAAGCTTTTAATCCATATAACTTGAAAGGAACTGTTGGTAGATATGTAGCTATTGCCATTTTATTCATAATTTTTGCTTCCCTCCTCACCCCCCCTTAAAGAAGTCCCTCTAACATTTCTTATAGTACTGGCTTAGTGGTGATGAACTCCTTTAGTTCTTTTCTTGTCTAGGAAGCTCTTTATTTGTCCTTCAGTTTTGAATGATATTGCTGGATACATTAATCCATGATCATTAACATGATCCTTGCTGGATACATTAATCTTGGTTGTAGATCCTTGGTTTTCATCACGTTGAATATTTTCTGCCAGTCCCTTCTGGCCTGCAAAGTTTCTGACGAGAAATCAGGTGAGATACTTCCTTATAAGTTATTAATACAACTTGCCTTTCACTATAATTTTATCTAACTTTTGCCATTTTAGTTATGATGTGTCTTGGTGTGGACCTATTTGAGTTCACCTTATTTGGGGCTCCCTGTGCTTCCTGGGCTTATATGACTATTTCCTTTGCCAGGTTAGAAAATTTTGCAGTCCTTATTTCTTCAAATAAGTTCTCCGTGCCTTGCTGTTTCTCCACCCCTTCTGGTATCCCTAAGATGAGAATGTTGTTATGCTTAATGTTGTCCCAGAGGAATCTTAAACTATCTTTATTTTTTTGGATTATTTTTTCTTTTTATTGTTCTGATTGGGTATTTTCTGCGACTTTTCTTTCCACTGAATTGGGCCTCTGCTTCATCTAGTCTGGTGATTCCTTCTATTCTATTCTTCATTTCCTTTATTGTAATCTTTATTTCTGCCTGGTCTTTTTTAATGGTCTCTATGTCTGTCTTTATGCTTGCTATCACTTTGTTGAAATTTTCACCAAGTTCTTTGAGCATCATTATGACCTGATCTCTGATAGGTTATTTTTCTCCCTCTCGTATACTGTAATTTGCTTCCTCTCTTTCTTTGGAGCTGGAGTTCCTGGATTGCTCTTTCTGGCAGTCTCTCTGTAAATATTCTGCTCTTTAAGCTGACATTCATTGCTGCAGTTCCTTCAGGGCTCAATGCTGATGCTGTGAGGAGGTGTGGGCGCAGAGGTCTGGAAGGGCAGGTGGGGGAGGGCAACCAGGATTTGCCTTTGTTCTCTACCTGTCACTGCGGGCAATACGGGCAGTGCCGTCATTGTGGGCAGTGCGGGCTTATTATGCCTTTCTGTATTGGGTTTGCCCCGAGGTCCGTGCCCTGCATTTTTGGATCAGCTATCTTGTATGCTGGTTCCGCATATGCCCACAGCTTTTTGTCTCCTTGTCTTTCCCGGCTGCCGCGTCTCACCGCCCCGATTGCCCCGCCTCCTCTCGGAACCTGAGTGGGTCTGGCTTGTTTGCTGTGTCTTAGGGCACCAGTGCCTGCTCTTTCTGGGTCCAAAGTGAGGTCTGGTTGTGGCATCTCACCGCCCCACCTCTGGGTCTTTTCTTTCTCTGCCCTGCAGACCGGGTGGGGTCCAGGGTGCTCACCCACCACCTCTTCCTCCTCCCTCCTGTGCGCCACAGAGCTCCTCTAAACAGGCACCCGCGTAGCCTGCGTCTTCACAACCCCTGCCCTCCTCAGTTTGCCCCTCTTTGCCCACGTGGTATTTGGATGCAATGTGAGGTCTCTTAGCTGTGTTTGTGTGTTGCATAGAGAATCCTTCATTGAATTACAGTTATTTTATTAGTCGTAACCTCCAGGGGAGTTAACCAGGAGTGCCTCTCATGCCGCCATTTTTACATCCTCTTTCAAGAGAAAGGTCTTTTTTTTTATGGAGAATTCCAGCTGATAAATGCAGAAGGAATGATATAATTCAAAAATCACCATTTTTCAGGCCCTAGTGAAATAATTGATTCAGACAAAGATCTCCAACATACTCAAACCATTAGGAGCTAGCTCTTCACTGCTTTGAGACATAGACCCCTGGATTGCTGATTATGGCACAGGGGAAACATGCTTTTACAATGGAGTGATCCATCTGCCCTCGCAGTAACTGAAGACGAAACCCAGTATGAAGTTTTCTTGCCAAAAATATTTAACCTGAATCTAAACACACCTTTAACTCTAACTCCCAATTGATAGGAAATACAGAGGGTAGTGGGAAAAAGAAAGAAACAATCAGAGAATCTAGAACAGAAGTGTCCAATCTTTTAGCTTCCCTGGGTCATATTGGAAGAATAGTCTTGGGCCACATATAACATACACTAACATTAATGATAGTTGATGAGCTTTTTAAAAAATCACAAAAAGGGGAAGCCGGATGGCTCAGTGTGTTAGGCGCTCACTTTGCAGCCCCGGGGACTGAGGATAGAATCCCGGCCCCGGCCCATGCGGAACTATATGCTGAACTGGGGAGTGCCCTCAGTTCACTGGGGCGAGACCCCGGCCTATTTCCTGCCCTGTGCAGCCCCAAGCCCACCTGTGGAATGAAACTATGTGGAAAAACCAATGATGTGCAACTATGGAGACTTCTGGGCCCTCCCCCTTCTCT
>PVKE010019702.1:10002-28323 GCA_004027555.1 Craseonycteris thonglongyai | reverse complement strand
ATTCTTTCCAAAAACCGGGACTTTTTTAAAACGCCGTGGGATGCGGGACAAATTGTTAAAAATCAGGACTGTCCCCCCAAAAGCGGGACGTCTGGTCACCTTACTAAGCCCCTATTAATTCCCCTCCACTCTTCCACCGCTCAGTGGGGGCACTGCCTCCCCTGGGAAGCTTCCTCAGACAATCCTGCCACCCCCACTCTGATGGCCCCCCCACCTCATTCCCACAGCACAGGATTGTAACTGTCCACTCACCTTCCCGTGGGATCCAGGGGAGGCAGAAGCCCTCGCTCCTCTTTGTGTCCCCAGGACCCCGGTGCAGACTGGGAAATGCTTGTTGACTGACTGTCAGAGCCCCGTCGCCTGGCACAGACTTAGCCACGGGCCCTGGGCTCAGGGTCCTTGTACACAATCCGGAAGCTGAGCCCCTGGGTCATCTCCTTCTCATCCCCCAGCCCAGGGGCCTTGTGTTGAGGGTCCATTAAAGGGTTCCCCCACCCTCTCCAGGCACAGGGCTGGACCTCTCCTCCACCTCTTCCTCTTTCCCTGCCCACCTTTCTGGGCCCTCTGGGGACACAGGCCTGGCCCCGGTGGCTGCTGATGCAGCATATCACAAGGATGCTGACAGGCCCATCGGCCTTTGCAGCGTGATAAGCCATCAGAGCCACCTTTGTCTCTGGCTGGTATGTGTGTGTTTCTTTTTAATTGTGGTTAAATATACGTAACATAAAATCTACCCTTTTACGTGTGCAGTCTGGTGGCACTAAGTATATTCACAATGTTGTACAACCTCCATCCATAGAACGCCTTCCATCTTCCCAAAGTAAAACTCTGTCCCCATCAAACAAGAACTCCCCGCACCGGCCCCAGCCCCTGCAACCACCGTTCTACTTCCGGTCTCTCTAAATTTGACAACTGATGCTTTTCATGGCACAGGAAAGAAAAGTGTGGTGTGTGTACCTGGATCAGGCACAGGCCATGTGGCACCCCCTGGAGACCCCTGGGCCCAAGTCCTGCCTGCTCTCCTCAAGATGTGACCTTCACTTTGACATTTGTGGGTCACAGAGCCTAAAGCTGAACCCAAGTCCATCTGACTCGAAACTTGTGCTCAAAACCCCAAGGAATGCACCTTGAATAGGGGGGCAGGGGGCAGGAAACCAGTTAGGGGGTGTACGGGGCCGATGGCAAGCTGTGAGTTAGCAGCAGGGATGTTTCGAGTCTCAGATCACACTTGGCGGCCCGCAGAGAATTTTCCTTTGCTCTGCAAAAAATGGTAAGTAAACATTTAAGGAGTAAGGGCTTTATAATGATGAGAGTAAACACTGAGGAATGTCAGGTCAATGGAACCTAAATGTTTAAAAAAGAGGGAAGGAAAAATCAGTGGGAAACTGCTGCTCATCCTGAGCAGGCCTCCCAGGGACCTGTCTGCGTGTGAAGAAGGGGAGAGATCCTGACTTTTCTACACATCCAATTGTGGGCCCCAGCTCCCAGACCCAGTCCTACAGATGGTTCCTAAGAGCCTCAATACTCAGGTGCTTTCAGATAAAACAAGGACTTCCTTCTCCTGGATCCTTAAAATAAGCAGGACAGAGCCAAGACCAGAGACGACCAGCTCTGGGCCACAAAGAAAGAGGAGGGAAGAGACCCAGGACAAGGAGACTGGACCCCTCTGGGACAGCCTCAGAGACTTTCCCACAAAAGGATAAGTTCGGGCCGATGTCTGGGGCTGCCCCCCGGGTGTGGACACTCTCATTCCTCCCCACACCCCCAATCATGCATGCACCCCTCACCCCGTGTGTGCAAAGCCTAAAACGGGGGTCTATTTGGGGTTCCTGGTCTTGTGGGCCATTCAGTTTCTCTCTGAGAACTGGAGCCTCTACCCCTCTCTGGAGACACAATGAAGGTAGTGGTTTGACAGCCAGAGTGGGCCTGCAGGCTGGAGCCCCAGGGCACTGTGGCTGTTGCAGCTCAAGTTCAAAGGCAGGGTGGGTCTACTTTTTTTTTTTTTTTGTCTTGATGCCTTCAACTGATTGGATGAGAAACACTCAAATTATGGAGAGCAACTTGCTTTTCTCAAAGTCTACTGGTTTCAATGTCAATCTCATCTAGAATGTAGCCGCACAGTAACATCCAGATGTGTTGGATCAAACCTCTGGATACCGTGGCTCAGCGTTGACATAAAATTAAATGTCACGCTCTTCCACGTTGCACAGTCTCCATTCATTTCAGTCTAGAAAACTTAGCCCTCATCACCTTAACAAGCCACATCCCATAATTAGCAGGCAGGTACCGTCAGGTGAGGGGAGCCAGGAGCCTGCGCAGGTCGTGTCCTTCGGACAGAGGCTTGCCCCCAGGGATTCACCCGTGTCTTCACCTTTTCTTGTGAATTTTGGGCTCTTTGTGATCTACAGCACTTCCATTTACCAGGGGCTGGCAAGCCGATTCTGTAAAAGGCCACATGGAATGTGTTTTAGGCTCTGCGGGCCACATATGTCCCTTTTGCATATTCTTCTTTGTTTCTTTTCCAGCTCTTTAAAAAAAAAAAGATTTATTTTATTATTTTTGACAGAGACAGAGAAGGACGGAGACAGAGAGAGACAGAGAGAAGGGGGAGGGCCCAGAGCAGTCTCCATAGTTGTACTCCATCAGCCTTTGACATGGTTTTATTCCACACAGGTGGGTGGGGGCCACGTAGGGTGGGAACTGGGCTGGGGGCCTCCCACATGGGAGGCACATTCCCTCGAACCAGGGGCCGGACCGGGCCGAGAACCGAACTGGGAGCTTTCTACATGGAAAGCACACATGGGTCAGCACAGGCCGGGGCCAGGATTCAATCCTTGGTCCCCAGGGCTGCAAAGCGAGTGTTCAACCTGCTGAGCCATCCTGGCTTCCCCTGTTTTGCAGCTCTTTAAAAATATGAAAACTACGTGAAAACAAGCCAAGGGCTGGATTGGCCTGTGGGCTGTAATTATCCAACCCTTGACTTCAACTCCGAACATTCTAGGTGCACCTGCACGCTTGACACTCCTGGGCCACTTCCCACCCATAAGCGCACTTTTCCAATGACTTCCCAACCCAGTTGTTCAACAGAAACGTTAAGGACATAGAAGCCACAAGGTCAACAAGGACAGAAGGGCCTCCAATGGCCAAATCTCCCCTCAAAGACGGGGAAGCTTTCCCTGCCCAGTCCCATGGGAGCTGCACAGCTATATCCCTGCATCTTTACTGACCAATCAAAACAGCTCCATAATGACCAATCAAATATGCAATTGCAACCAATCAGGAGAGTGCTATTTGGACTAATCAGGGACCAGGGTGGGAACTTTATGAAAGCAGGCCACCCCACTGCCCCGCCCCCAGCGTACTTTCAGTTTCTACCCAACTGGGTTTGCAAACTATTTACCTGAGTAAAGTTTCTCCTTTTACCACAGTGCAGGTTGGGGACTCCTGTCAATATTAGTTGGGTGGCAGCAAACTTTGGTCCACAAACCCTAGCAACAGAATCCAGCTGGGAACATTGCAAGATGGGATATTTGAGAGAAAAAAGCAGAACATAAAGGGAACAGTACTTACCCAGCCTTCCTTGAGCGGCTTCCCCACCTGTTCGAGTCAAAGGCGAAGCATTCAGTAAGTACCTGCTATGAGCTGCCCCATGAAAGGTGCACAACTGAGGCTGCTTCACCAGAGGTTGTTGCAAAGAAAGCTTGATGCTCTAAGAGCCCAGGGCGCTCCCAGCAGGGGGAGGTGGAGGCGAGCAGTCTCGTTATTGTCACTGCCATTTGTCATTATAAAAAGATATTGATCGTGCACCTAATTAAGCCTGATCCGGTGCTTGCGTTTTATTTTGCTTTTCAGAGCTCTTAAGCACTAAACGATGTGCAAATAACCAAAGCAAATACCCATATAAGGCAAGTGATGTGTATCATTAATTCTCCTTCTCTTCTTTCCCTTGTATTACCTGACTAATCACAGATGATTGGCTATCACTGAGCGGGTGCTGACCTTCCTGTAATGACCAACTCACCCCTGTCCTCTTCCCACAAACCCATAGAACCCCACAAACACACCACCACACGCACACAGACACTCATGGGCACGTGTACACGGACACCCCAACCCAACACACCCACCACATGTGTATAATCTGCAAGATGCCTGGGGATGGCGGCTGCTGTCCGGGATGTTGTGAGGAAAAGACTGAGTTCTTAGTGGCCCTGTGGGCTCAGAAACGGGGCAGGATGGGGGTGGGGTGGGGTGGGGTGGGGAGAGAAGTTGTGAGAAGCAGAGAAGTTAGGAGCAACAAAAGGGGATGCTTCATGCCATGGGGACCCTCCCCTGAACCCAGCTGGGTGCTTACCACCTCCCATCCCCCATCACTCCCACCTGCTTGGCCTGATGCTGACTGGGCCAAAACAGCAGGATGCGGGGGCTCTGGCTGGGGGCGTGGCGCTGCCTCTGGCCTGCTGCAGCCAGCTGGTGAGGGACCCAGCCCCTGTCCTCTGTCTCTCTGTCACCATCCTCTCAGCTCCCAACCACACACAGGGGCATGTGTGCCTGCTCCCTTCTTCGTGTGGCTGTGGTGTGACTTCCCGCACACAGGATGGTGACATCTGAGGTTGGTGTTTGGGGGTGGAAGCAGGCAAGTAATTCTTTTTGCTCTGTGTGACTTGAATTTCTCTAGACTGACCGCCTTTGCTCAGGAAAAAGAATCCCGCCAGTGTTCTGCCCGGCTCTGGAAGGTCTGCCTCTTAGAAAACTGTTCCATTGCCTTTCTTAGGCCTCGCTGGCCTCCTAACCTACCCTCCTTGCCTCTGGACAGTTTGGGTTGAAGTATGGGACTCTGAGTCAGGGGAGGGGAGGGGCAATTGGGGAACACAGAGCACCTGGTGGAGATGCAGGTCTGGGGCACAGTGGGGACAGGGTGACCCTGGGAGCCCAGATAATCATTCTGGGCAGGGGGAGGGGATGCAGAACTGGAGACACCCAGCCTGGTGCCAGAAAGGGGCCAGAAACCTCTTCCTTTTTCTTCTCCCCATCTGCTCCTCCTCCCTCCTGCTTCTGTCTCCATCTTCTCTTCTCCCCATCCTCCTTCCCTTCTAGCCCTTCTCCTCTTGTCAATCAAATAGCATATGCCACACACTGTATGTGGGGCATGTGCGTGTATTTGTATGTATGTGTACATAGGCACCTGTGTATCTCTCTAAGCACACTTATATGAATGTGAATGTGTATACACCTCAACTTGCAGAGAAGGTCTCAGTTTCAAACTTTCTGTTCCCGTTGTCACACACACATGTTCCAGAACATGCCCTGGCTCCAGACTACCTTCCTTCCATTTCTCTCCCCCACAGTTCTAGACTCATGGGGGTGCCCCCTGCCCCCCAAGAGTGCCCTCCAGCCTCACACCCACCAGATGAACTCCTTCCATCCTTGAAGACTCCCACTCAAATGCAACTTCCTTTGTGAAGGTCCATGAACCCCCTTGTGTGACCCTTCCTCATGTCCTCTGAACTTGCTTGCATAGCTCTTCGTACCTTCCCATGGGACTGTCACATTCAGTATTGGTATGTCTGTTATATCTGTAATTATTGTGTAAATGAATGAAATGTGAATTATTTGTGTATTTAACAGGCACGGAGCACAGATTGGGTCCCATTCATGGAGGCCAGGTGCTGGAAACACAAAGTTGAGAAGAACTGGTTCTGCCTTCAGGGGGTTTGCAGTCTATGGAAGAATCTGGAGTCAGTGGTCATGGTGGCCGTTCAGGGCCACATCTGTGCCATATCTGGGCTCCATCAGACCTTGCATTTAGCTAACGCTAGGCTGCTGCTGTGGGGCAGGGGTTGTGTAGACGGTGTGTAGTCCAAATTTAAAGCATCTATGCAGGTGCGGCTCTGTTTAAATCAACAGAAGTCCTAGGTTTGGGGTGTTTGGGGGCAGGGTTTATCCCAAGAGTAAGTCCTCTCTCCCTAGTCTCTTTCACATTTGGATCAATTTTCCTCACTTTCCTTATAGGGTCACAATTTTATCCTCATAAATCCTCCAAGCGGGCACATCACACTGCTAAGGGCTTTGCCTTCCATGCATTACCACCCTGATTCATCACGCTGCTGTAAATGATGGAGGCTCGGAGCCCCATCAATCACCCTGCACGTCCCAGCTCATGACCTGATGAATATGGAGCTGGGAAGAGGCTGAGCTGATTTTTTATCTTTCCTTACCTTGGCCTTCTCTTCTTTCGGAAAGCTCACCTTAACCAAACTTGGGGGAAAGATGGGGGTGGGCAAGACCCAGAGAGGGCAGGTTAGGCTCCAGAGTCCCTCCCTTCTGACCTCCCTCCCTCGTTTCCTCCCTCCCATCCTTCCTTTGCACGTTAACACTTATTTATTGAGTGTGTACTCCACAGCACTTGAGGACACCTGAAATACCAGGCATCAAACACTTGGGTTTGTTATCCTGTCCTTATACGGTAGACTCTCAGTTAACCGGCACCCACGCTGGATACATGTAGTGTTGTTTCTTCAATTTTTTTGCTTGTTGCTTGAGAGTGCCTGTTGCTTGCGTTCTGGTTAACCGAACGTCTACCAGAAAATTAGAAAATGCAAGTAAATAAATAAGTAAGTAAATCAAAATAATTCTGAACCTCATGGTTGAGCGGTTACCCTATGACCTTGTTTGTATATGCTATTCAAAGTCATCAGTCAATGCCGTCTTCGCTGGAGCGTGAGTTAGCCCAACTCACCATGACACGTCAGCGCAGCTTGAACTGGTCGGTGATAAACCGGGGCACACACAGCTGTTAAGGGACCAGCAGAGGCCGAGGCCTGGGGGCAATGTGGCTGCCTCTGGCTCAGGGGGTCAGAACAGTGAGAAATGGAGGTTTTTGGCTCCTGGTAGAAGCAGAAAGAGGCTCGTCGAACTCTTTCCTGGATTGCTAAGAGCTACCCGGGTCATGACCAAATTATGCCCACAGGAGTTTGGACAAACACTTTACTTCTTTGGGCTCCAGTTTTCAGTCGTAAAATGAGGAGGAAGTTCTCAACTATTCCACCCAAGGCATTTATCCAAAGAGACTAACTTAAGACTATATACGTAAAGACTCAGCGATAAGGATGCATCATAGCATTGCTTATAATGGCAACATGTTGAAAATAGTTAACAGCACTGGGAACCTAGGAAATTACATGTGGTGCATCCCATAATGGTACATTCATCAAATGAATGAAAATGCACTCTTTACAATAAGTAGCTGTACCTTTATCTGCATAGGTCTGCCCTCCTCCCTCCCTCCATTCCTTCCTCTTTCCCCTTCCTTTCTTCCTTCCTCCCTTTATTCTTCATTCTTCCCTCTTTCCCCTCCCTCCCTCTTCTCTCCCTCCCTCTCTCCATTCTTCCCTCCCTATCTATTTATCTCTATATCTAAGAGGAAGAGAGATATGGAAATATTGGCTATGATACAATAAGTTTAAAAAGCTGATAAGCTAATATGTATGGTGTATTTCCACCTTGTCTACAAATGTGTCTATGTGGCTATCTAGGAGGAGAAAGAACCCGAAGAGGTAAGAGTGAGAACGTTTGGAAGGACAAAAACCGAATGTTCCTAGGGTTCTTATTGTTCAATGATGAGGTTAAGAATTATTGTGGTTTGCTTTTCTTATTTATTTGTATTTTCTAATTTTCTACAATGAGCACAGGTTACCTATGTCAAAACATTAAAGTGAAAAAGTGATAAACTTGTAAATCAATGTTAATAGCAGCATTATTCACAATAGCAAAAGGTGGAAACAGCCCGTATGCCCCTCCACCGATGACTGGAAACCAAGACGTGGTCTCTTCACACAATGGAATATTATTCAGCCCTGAAAAGGAATGAAATTCTGACATTTGCTGCAACACAGACGGATCTTGAAGACAATGTACAAAGTGAAGTGAAGTAAGCCAGACATTAAAGGACATATTTATAGAGACCTCAAGTATAATAGAGTGGGGAGGAGGGAGCAGAAAGTTATTTTTTAATGGGTGTGGACTTTGGGATGATGGAAGAATCTTAGAGATGGATGGTGGTGGTGGCTGCACAACAATGTGAATTTATTGTACTAAATTGTACACTCAAAAGTGGCTTAAATGGTATGTTTTAAGTTATGTCTATTTCATAAACAAATACATATAGTGATAAAACGTTGGGGGTGGGGGTTCTCCTAGGTGCTTCCCAATGGCCCTTCCAGGTCTAACTTCATGGCTCTCTCACCTCTGAGAGGATGACACGAAGCAGCCAGCTTACGTTCTCTGGGGCCCGGGGGTGGCAGGCGGGACCCCTGCACCCGCTCTCATCATTAGAGAGATGGGGCCTCAGCTTGCTCCAGGGAGCAGGGAGACCTGGAAGCTGGAGTGCAGTGCGGAGCATTGTTTCCACAGGCCAATTATCCACATGCTTTCCTTGCGTGTGCCTGTGTTTTCACATTGGGTTTTGCAGCAGAGAGGATATTACAGCTAATTAGCCTCACAACTTTGGACCGATCTCGGAATCACCGATCAGTTCTTTCTAGAGTGTCCCAGTCTGCGTGGCTGTCCTCCCCCTGAAATGGCACATCTCCGCAGCCTGCCAGCCACCAGGGCTTCCGCAGAGCTGGCTGGAGTCTAATCCTAGAAACGCGTGTCCTCCTGCCTCAGGAGGACATCACAGGCCCTTGACCCCACTCAGACCCTCTCACCACCCTCATCAGCCTGATCTCAATGTGGGAGACCCTTCGTGGGGCCTTCTCAGCCGACCTAGAAAGGTGTCTTCCTTCCTTGGCACTGAGCTGCCATCAGTACTCCCAACAGTGGGTCACTGTATCTACATTTCTAAGTGAACCTGCCCTGCGCAGCCCTAGATGATCGGCCTCGGGGTGGACACATCCCAGAAGCGAGGTCCAGCCAGAGTTTCTCTCCAGCGTATCTGGAACAGACACCTGCAGGAAATGGTTCAGGTAGCCTCTAGGTTCTTTTGGTGTAAGCTGATGGAACCTGACCCTGGCCCACTTCAGCAAAGATGTAGCGTTAATCATAATAATTCCAGCTGACACAGGAGCCAGAGGACCTGGGACTGGCTCCAACACAGGGCATGGGCTCTCACAGGCTGCCAACCACGTGATCCTGTGCCACCTGCTCTAGTTACTGTGTCTCTCATCTTAGGTTCAAATTTGTAGGCGAAGCTGGCTGGCTTTGTTTGGGTCAGGCATTGTGACCGTCAGCTGTGGCCAGGGGTGGGGCAGAAGTAGCTGTGCGGGGCTCCCCTCTGAGTTTTAGGGGTCTTCCCAGAGAAGAGGAAACTTTGTGGGCCAGATAATCCCTTGTGCATTACGTGCAGAGGTGGCCATGATGGAGACAGGACAGGAAGGCTGTGTGCAGAAAGAGGGAGGGAGACAGAGAGGAGTGACCTCAGCCTGTGGAGAGAAGCAAGGACACTCATGAGGCAGTTGGGTTGTTAGTGGCAGTTCTGACAGTCGTTCCAATGGAAGAGGGGCGTGGACTCCCATGGCCCTCGCTGTTGTCATGGTCAGAGCCGGGTCTCAGCGTTGTGTGTACCCGTGTTCTGTGATCATGCTCTTACCCCTGGAGTCGGGAAGTGCTGGGTCCCAAGTCCCTCAGTCCCGAGGTGGGGGGTGCAGCCCCACCCAGGACCTGGCTCAGGCAGGGCTAGGCATCAGGGTCTATTTTGCGTGTTTTAAAAACACCTCTATTGAGATATAATTGCATAATATACAGTTCACTGAATGGTTTTTAGTATATTCACAGAGTTGCGCAACCATCACCATGGTCAACTCTAGAACATTTTCAGCACCTCCAGGAGAAAAGCTGTAATATTTAGCTGTCACTACCCTGTCCCTTCCTTCCCTCCCCAGTCCTAGCTAACCACCAACCTGCCTTTAGTCTCTGTAGTGTTTTCTGTTCCAGACTTTCATCCAAATGGAATCGTGTCATATGTGCTCTTTTGTGTCTAGCTTATTCCTTTCGCATAATGTGTCCAAGGTTCATTCAAGCTGTAAGCCGTGTCGGAATTTATTCTGATACCCACCACAGGGAGGCTGTGGTAGGTATAGCTGGATCAGAGCCCACTTATAGTCCAAAATATGGAATAAATAATTCCATATTTTGTAACTGAATAGTATTCCATTGAATGGAAATACCTCACTTTGTCTATACAGGGAGCAGTTGGTGGACATTGGGGTTGTTTCTACCTTTTTGGTTCTTATGACTCATGCTGCTATGAACATTTGTGTACAAGTTTTATGAGGACATGCTTAATTTCGGTGGCGTGTACCCCTGGGAGTGAAATGGCTCAGTCAAATGGTAGCTTATACTTAATGCTTGAGAAATTTCCAGACTGTTTCCCCAAGGGGCTGCACCACCTTGAGTTCTCACCAGCAGCGTCGGGGGCTCTGGTTTCGCCACATCCTCTCCCGTACTTGTTCTTACCTGACTTTCTGGCTCTAGTCTTCCTGGCGGGTAGGAAGTGCTGTCTCATTTTGACTTTGAACCAAAGCCTAGTTTTGAAGGTGGACGAGGGAGACAGGAGGAGCGGAGCAAACCACGCACTTGACTGTGGCTGGCAGTGATTCCAAAGGACCGGTCCACGGAGGGCAGGACCCCACCAGGAGTGGAGGGGGTAGGACACTGAGTCACTCCCCCCAACAGGGACAGATGGAACCCGGGGCTCCGGTGATGTGTTCTGGAGATCAGGCCAGGCTTTAGAATCAGCAGGGCATCAGAGCTGCTTAGGGAAACTGAGGCAGAAGCTCTGTCAAATGAATGGCAAACACTCAGCATAGGGAACTCCCCCACCTCCATCCCTGCTCTCATGGCAGATGTCACTAACTGAGTCTCTCACTCTTTCCTGTAAGCCCCAAAACAGACTCAGCACAGTGTTCTGGGCAGCTGGGTCTGGGGAAGAGGTTGGCGTAAGACAAGGCACATCCTTGTCGTCCCTGGGAGTGAGGAGGGGGAGGCTGTGACTTGGAAAGCCCTCAGGGCTTAGGGCTGGAGTCTGGGGGAGCAGGACTAATGCTGGGGTCCACCATGGTGAGGAGGATGGCTAAGGGCTCCCCTGGAGGCTCCAGGTTTAGGCAGTAGAGTGAAGCAGGGGACCAGGACAGGCTGAAGCAGAGTGCCCCTTAAATACCTGAGGACAAAAAGGAGGAGCTGGGGATATGCTAATCAGAAGGACATGATGATCCTTCCATGGGGCACAGCTGGACTTACGGGACCGTACGACCTAGGGGGAAATCTCAGCATATAAGAGGCTAGTGGTGGGCAGGGGGGTGTTGGGCAGTAAGGGAAACCCATCAGGACATGAGCTCAGCAGGCCCCGGTCAGTCCAGGGTCAGAAGGGACAGAGACTAGGGCAAGCTCAGGCATCTGGTCACCATGCTCAGCGGTGGGCCAGGCAGGCCAGGCACGGAGTTCAAGTGTCAGCTGGGCCAGTTTGTAAAGAGCAGGTGCCAGAAGTGAGTGTGGATGGGGCCAGACAATCAGAAGGAATCAGAGAAAGGGAACTGGGAGGTGTGGGGGCTTTTCCGGCAGCCATTGGCCAGAAAGACAGGCGCCCCCAGCAGCCTGAGGCGAGGAGCCTGCAGACCCCTTCTGGCCTTGCTTAAGGGTGTTGTGCACCTAGCAGTGGAGACAGCAGGCCAGGCCATGAGGAGTGGCAGGCGGGGTAGGACTCGTGCACATGGAGTCGTGGCCATGTCTGAGAGAGACGTGGAGCTCATTTAGGGGAAAGAGAGTTCCAGCAGAGAGAAGGATGTTTCACAAACCTAAATGCCAATAGCTATCAAACCACAAGCGGAGGCTGACCAGTCCACAGGTCTCAATGCACAGAGCAAATTTCCAGCCAGAAAATGTCAGATAGGAGGCGTATTACATGTTCAGGGCTGGCATCCTTGGAACAGCGGGTGAGGAGTTGGGATCTACAGGTCTTTGACTTGAAATGGCAACTGGGGCAGGGATTTCAGGAGCCGCTGCCGTATTTTTAGGATCATTTATCCCCACACTGGGCGATCCCGTGTTGCACACAGTGACGTGTTTGATAGATGCTCTGCTAGTCCTGTAATAGGACTCCTTGGCCCTGAGCACAGTAAAGATTTGGCTGGTTATAGTGCAGTCCTTCTTAACTGAAAATCATTTCTCAAGAAGCCAAACGAGGATCTGGGATTTATGCCTTTGTTTATTCATTTATCCAGCCAACACTAACTGAATAACCAGCCAGGAGACTGAGAGGAGACACTCCCCTCCAATCAATGGCTTTTTTTTTCTCTTTTTTTCTGTACTCAAGTTCTGAACCAACTGGAAAATAAGTCAAAGAGTAAGGCAGGTGGAGGCCCAAATATCACAGTTAGTGCTGGTGGTGGAAAGATACCGCTTGGAGTAGGAGCAAGAGGGTTTATTAACTGAGTCTTCAGATTAGACAAATTGAGCCACTCAGAGAGCTGCTGGAAGCACCCCGACCTTCCCACAAGGTCATCGGGGGGCCAGTATCAGCGAGCAGCCAGCGCCCCCAACAGGAGAAAGGGAGGGAGCTGAGTCATGCGCAGCCTGTTCAATGTATTCTTTCCAAAACCTCTAATCAGACCAACGCACATCTTCTGCTTGGGGTTAAGCAAGTTAGAGGGAGAAAGGGATGGTGTAGGTGTCTCCCCTCTACATGGGCAAACCTTCCGGGTTACAACTGTTAATAGGTAACAATGGTTCCCCCTGGGCATTCCAGGGGATGGAAATAAGAAGAATGGTTAGCATTGAATAATGAACATATGCAAGGCATTGTTTCAAGCACTTTTTTTTTAAAGCTTTATTTATTTATTTATTGACAGAGAGAGAGAGAGAGAGAGAGAGAGAGAGAGAGAGAGAGAGAGAGAGAGAGAGATACATAGACAGAGACAGAGAG
The DNA here is from genome assembly GCA_004027555.1 of Craseonycteris thonglongyai. Lineage (NCBI taxonomy): Eukaryota > Metazoa > Chordata > Mammalia > Chiroptera > Craseonycteridae > Craseonycteris > Craseonycteris thonglongyai. Next base: position 15,404 of record PVKE010019702.1, on the reverse strand, counting down.
AGAACTGAACTGGGGGCACTCCCCAGTTCAGCATGTGGGTCCGCATGGGCGGGGGCCGGGATTCAATCCTTGGTCCTCGGGGCTTCAAAGCGAGCACTTTACCCTCTGAGCCATCCCGGCTTTCCCTGGAGGAGCTATTTTTTAAACCAATGCTTACATTGACTTTGACCACTGGACAGCTCTGTGTGCGTTTTGAAGCTGTTACTACGACACGTGGACACTGGACATCTCTAGTTACATGGATGAGGGACGCAGGGCATGAGACTCACTTCTAGAGCCAATAGAATCCACTTGCATTCCCTTTTTGGTTCCTAGTGGTTGTTCAGTTACTGTGTGCAGACCGGAGCTCCCTCCCGAGTGTGGTCGAGCCCTCGTGAGCTTGCGTACACGCGTGGATGCCCTCAGGAGTTCAGCCAGCATTCCTCAGGACATAGTGGTCTTGCTGGGGAAAACAAGAGCTTCCAGAACTCTTCAAGACAGACAGACATACACAATGGCTGAATCTCACTGGGAATTTACCAAGGCAGTAACAGATGATGTTTAGATTTTTCCTGTCTCTAATTGTGGTGATTAAAGATCTAACAGCCTCTCTTTTGTGAAGAAACCCAAAGATATGCTAGAAAAAAAAAAAAAGATAGGATTTGAAATACGCAACAGGCAATACAAATGCCCTCTGTGGTGACTTTTCAGGTGGGGAGAAGGGAATAAAAAACAATGAATGCTGATTAGTTTATGTTAGTCAAAATTATATCCGGCTTCTTCTTTCCAGAGCTCTTAAGTGTTCGGAAGCAGGTTATTCCAATTTCACCCCTGTTTTTCAAAAATTAATGAGGGTCATACATTGGTGCAACATTCTGCCTGCTTCATAGACTATATTAGTAAAGGTTTTAATTACTGAAATTATACTGTCATCAAAAGATGATTTAATGAAAGCAATCATATCGCTTGCATTCCAGGCCTGCCTGCCTATAGACACTGCTAGAAGGGCTAAATGACACTGAATAATTACTACCATTGTCATTCTGCCTGAGGCCCCTGAGCTCCAGTGTCTTCAAGTTCCCAGTAAATACCTGTTCCAGGGACCAGACAACCAGCCTTGTGTGAAAAGGAGGATTAGAGATGACAACGGAGGCCCACATCCCTTTCCATTCCCCATTCCCAGGGCTTGTCTTCCTGGGAGGGAGGAATCCATCATGACCTCACCTCAGATCAGGGGAAATGATTTGCTATCCTCTTTTGTTGAAGAAGGTTTTGTGGTGGTTAAAGTAGAAGTAATTAGAAGTGATGGCCTAGGTATTAAAAAAAAAAAGATGAATAATTTTATTGCTGTCATTCTTGCCCCCACCCATGACAGGACAGCAGGTAGGTGTGTGAATTCATGCACAGGGAAGGGGGTGCCCGTCCCCCAGCAAAGCCAGACTCCAGGTGCTGGGCATTGGGGGTGGGGGGGGAGTGGAGCTAGACCTGCCCCCAGGTCCTCCTGGGTTCTCTCCATAAAAGAGGGGGAAATCTGGAATTGTTTCAGGTGTAGCAGTGGCGGCCAATGGGAAGGATCAGGGCCTGACCAGTTTATTCGTCTTAGATTTATACCAACCATCAGGTGTAAATTCTGGTTTCCCAAGTTCAATTCTACAAAATCTCTTAATATACGCTCCTAATAGTGTCCCCACTCTGTGCACCTAGGGCCAGGACTTTAGAGATGAGGGGTACACTTGCCTGAGCCTTTGTTTCTTGTCTACTGATTAAGTCAACTGATGTTCATTGTGGACCTACTGTGTGCAAGGCCCTGTGTTGGGCTAGCGTATGGTACAGGGGTGACATTGCCCCCACCCCACCCCATAACGCTTTTAGTGCAAGGTGCACATCATTGGCACACTCAGAAAGGTAGAAACTCTGTGTGACAATGACTTACTCATGGGGGAGGGGGAGGACCACACTTAGATGAGCTGAGTAAAGGATGCTTCGAAAAGGCTACCCTGAGGGCAGGGAGGAGATGGGAGTCAGGCCCATTATTGTGAAGCCAGGACCCCCATCTGTTCTTTGGAGAAGTGCAGGCTGAGGCTAGAGAGATTGCTAATGAGCACGTGGTCCGAGTGTGGCAAAGCCTGGATGAGTGCCCCGGTGTCCTGTGACTGTCCCTCAGTCTGGGAGGGCCAGAGACAGCCAGGGAACTCATCTGGTGAGCGCTAGTGGTTCAGGGGTAAGTAAGCTGGCTGGGTCCAGAGCAGTGAAGTGACTTGTCCAGGGTCAGCCAGGGAGAGAACCAGGGCTGGGCTTGGGCCAGAGGATGCTGGGCCGTGGAGGACGGTTTGCAGAGGCCTGATGTGTGGGGGAGGGGGCCTCCGGATGATCCCAGCCCTGGGCTCCGGAGCCGGGAGGCAGGTGGGCATGAGAAGCCTGCTCCCTGCTCTGCTCCCTGGGGAACCCAGTGCGCTGCCAGGCGAGGATTAGAAAACCAGGAAGGAGGGTTGAGAAGAGAGAGGTGATATTTGTGTTCTGCAGCTGGGTGGGAGATCCATAGACACAGCTTCCCAGGTCTGTCTGGGAGGCCTGTGGAGCTGGGGGTGGGGCTTCCTTGGCACTAACTAGGTCAGAGGTGCCAAGAGTGGTTAGACCCAGTGACCTGGAGGGACCTGCCACAAGGCAGGTTAACTAGGTCCATTTTTAGGTGCCATGAGGTGGAGGGGCCCATCGGGGGCCTGCACAGCAAGGTGGAGAGGCCAGGCAGTCAGAAACCTGCTTAGGGAGCTGGCTTGCTCCTGAAATCCGAAGGGAAGAGAGCCAGTTAGCCAAGCGTGGGAAGGACATTCTGAAAAGAATACGACTGAATGTTTACTCTGAGCCACTAGATATGCTCGAAGCACGTTACATATCTGAGTTTTTAAAATTCTCCCACCAACCCTCTGAGGTAGGAAATATCAAGTCTCCATTTACCAGGTCAGAAAATGGAGACACAGAGTTTCAGTCTCTTGAGCAAGAACACACAGTGAATCGTGGAGTCAGGCTTCCGGTCCAAAGCCTATGTGGGTGACAGCTAGACAGTACCGCTCATGAGCATAACACTGTGGCTGTCACTTGGACATGTCCCCCAGCCAAGCCTGGCGGAACTTAAGTCTGGGTGCAGTGGTGGAGCCTGGAGAGTAGGGAGCTGCAGATAAAGGCTGAAGGTTGTCTCCTTAGACATCTCATAGACTCTGGGGGCAGAGGTCAGAGTCGCTTAAGCACCTACGTGACAAACTCCAAAGACACAGAAAGGACCATATAAATCAGCCCTAGGAATTAATAATAGAAAACGAGGATGGGCATTCCAAAACAAGCAACAGGAAACCACGGGATGCATGCAACTCTAGTTCCTATGGGGCTGAAGTTAAACATGATGACAGTTCATCATGAAGAAAATACTGGTAAAAATTGTTTGTGGGTTTATTCAAATCCTACTTTGATTGCTTCCTTGGGAAAACCCTATAACAGAGCAAGTGATCTGAAAGCAGAGACAGGCATTGTCCCATGACCTTGGGCACCTCACGGCCCCTCATGGGCCCTCATCTGTGTGACAGAGGTCTAGATGGTATCAGTTTCTCCACACTGTGTTCCACGAGACACTGGGGCCCCATAAGACATTCACCACTCACATGTAAGCAAAGGTCTATGATTGAGTAACTTAGGGAACAGCTGGCTACTGTAGTACCCTTTTGAGCATACACAATGTCTACAATATATTAAAGCACAGCTTCCCAGCATTTTTTTACATCATTGCACACATAGAAAATGATGATACTCTATTTTTATGGCTCACTGGAGTAAACAGGAAGGGATTGCATTTACATATATTACATTTTTCTTTATATTATATGCTTGTGATTAGATAATAAAATACCACGTCTCACTCTTCTAAAACAATCTTTAATGAGAAACTGGAGCTGGCTTTCATGAACTTACTTTTTAATATCAGCTTTTATATTTGAAATGGCAGCATATAAATCTTTATCAAGCTTTTAATAGTTACCCTTGGAACACATATGTTGCAGCAAATGGCAGAATCATATCTCTTATTCCGTAGCTGGCAGAAATTTCCCTCTCGCCCTTAGTCAGAGTTGATACAATTTGATCTCTTTAAATTGTACTTTAAGGGTAAGATGATTCTTCAAATCCAGCAGCTTCTTTGTTTTCTGTCATTGACCAATATAACATCTTACCATAATGTGAATGGATTCAGAATGCAATCAAGCTTGATCATATCGAGTATTTCTAAATAATAATGAAGCTTCTCCTTACCCCTACACAGATGTTTCCCTATTGGTCTTTAATCATTTTTAGGATTCATGTTAGGCCTGATTAATATCACTGGTAAATCACATTAACCCCACTTATCCGAAGTTAGATTTTTACTTGGAATCTCTAAACGTTGTCCACACACATTTTTATATGTTTTTCATGCTGTTCTTGTAATCTTTAATTAATTTCTATCAGATACTCAAAAATTGTTAGTTAAATAAACCATTAAAAAAGTCATTAACTGTTCTTTAGCATATCTCCACAGTGCAAGTAATTTATAAATTGATTTTTAGTTCTTCCTTTTGTTCATAAATTCCTGACACCTTTTTTTTTATTATTCTGGTCAGCCAACACATGTCAATGTGAAACATCAGGGATGGCTATTTTGATACCATTTATTTAGACAAAGCTGAAAATAGAAGGGGCTGTACAGCTTGAATTTCATCAGTCCTCACTTTTATGGTATCTTTCAATATAAAATCAGATCTATAGGAAAACTTGCTGATTCTCTGTGAATGGAAGAAAGTATTACTTGCATCTCATGATTTTCAGAATGAAGTCTTGATGTACATAGTGCATCCACTTTTTCCTGTCTCTGCAGCTAGACCATCAGCACACAAACGTACATAGGCAGTTTCAATGATATTTGTCCCAAGGCTTTCGTTTGTCATTTTGCATGTCATCACCCGTGGTTTGTTGTGGTCCTTCTTTGCCAAACAGATAAGGCTCTGACAAGCCTTGTTCTTTGGGTATTCTAACCAATGCAGTCACTGAACGCAGTCATCACTGACATTTGTGGATTCGTTCGTCTATGGTGGGGACCTTTTGATTCAGGAATTTGCCTGTGTGCCATCTGAAACACTACAATGTACCTACAAAAAGCATTGTTCAGAAGTGGTCCCTTCTTCATTTTCTTTGATTTACGGGTTCCAAACACAGGGCTGACTATTTCCAGGGAGCCAGGTACAATGAGCCATCATGCAAATGTATGAGGCATTTTGGCCTCTAGTTATGACTCATAATTGCCTGACTTTATATTTACCTTCTTTTTTTTTCTTTTAAAGATTCATTTTTATTGTTTTTTTGACAAAGAGACGAGAGAGAGAGAGAGAGAGAGAGAGAGAGAG